>CAXKVY010015271.1:0-12602 GCA_964058915.1 Tetropium fuscum
ATACAGAATTTATGTTTTGAATATGGAACAAGGTAGAATAAATCTTAACCATGATGATTGTGTTCAAGCAGTGACATTAATAAATGAAGGGTTGAGAATGCGGGTAGTAGCTGATATACTAGGAATTTCTGTTTCAACCATATTAAGAGTCGTACAGCGGTTTCGAAAAACACAGAATTACGACAGGCGAGGCGGCGAGGACAAGGAAGACGAGTTACGACAGCGATTCAAGATCGTTTTATTAGAGTTCGAGTTCTGCGAGAACGATTTGTTACCAGCACAAACCTTCAGACATAGCTAAGTGCCGTCCATGATGTTGAAGTTAGTGCTGAGACAGTAATAAGAAGACTCAAAGAAAGTAATCTTCATATACGAATTCCAGATACAGGACCCACTCTTAATGCAGAGCACAGAAGAGCTAGGTTACAATTTGCTAGGGAGCATTTAGAGTGAAATATTGAAGACTGGGGAAGAGTGCTATTTACTGATGAATATAGGTTTTGCCTCTACAGTTCTGATCGCCGACAAAGAGTTAAAAGAAGACCAAATGAACGTTACGCACAATGTAACATACGTCAAACCACTCTCTTCAATGGAGGTTCCGTGATGGTGTGAGGAGGAATTTCATTAAATGCACGTACAGAATTGTTACCAGTACATGGAGGTGCACTAAATAGCAAAAGGTACATTAGAGAGATTTTATCAGAACATAACATTGTCCCATTCGCATCTTACATCGGTGACAATTTCTTGTTAATGCAAGACAATGCAAGACCTCCTGTTGCTCATATTGTCGATGAGTATCTCGATGAAGTAGGTGTCGAGACACTAAATTGGCCAGCACGAAGCTGTGATATCAATCCTATTGAGCATATATGGGATATATTCGGTAGGCAGTTGAGAAAAACACGACCACCCCCTATGACCCTTGGAGAAGTACAAGAGGCACTAACCCAATTGTGGAACGCTTTGGACCAGGAGGATATTAGGCGATTATATCTAAGCATGAGGCGACGATGTGGATCTGTAGTGAGAAGTAGGGGCGGAAATACTCGTTATTAGTTTTTTGTTAATAACATTAATTTGTTTGTTTTTGTTTTTTTTTCTTTCTTTAAATTCAAATTGCTATTTTAGATATTATTTCCGGTGCTAGTTTTCTGGCCTACTTAATTCTTTTTTAATTAAAAGGCTTTCAAACATGATGATTTTAAAATCTCTCTATTTTCATTAAAAATTCAATTATGGTTTACAGTATTTGTGTCTGATATGACCCATAGTGTTTCAATGTTTGAGAAAAAACTATCGTCATTGGTACAGCATGTATGTATGTAATTTTTTGATTAAACAACAAATTTAAAAAGTTCAGCGAATTCACTACAAAATTTCCGACAATTTAAAAAAAGATGATCAAATATATATATATATATATATATATATATATATATATATATATATATATATATATATATATATATATATATATATATATATATATCTATATATATATATATATATATATATATATATATATATATATATATATATATATATATATATATATATATATATATATATATATATATATATATATATATATATATATATATATATATATATATATATAATATATATATATATATATATATATATATATATATATATATATATATATATATATATATATATATATATATATATATATATAATATATATATATATATATATATATATATATATATATATATATATATATATATATATATATATATATATATATATATATATATATATATATATATATATATACAGGGTGAGTCAGTTTTTTGTAGACAAACTTTAACAGGGGATAGAACGCACGTTTTTAAAAAGAAAAGTGCCTATAAAGATATGGCCGATCTAGCTTCCTAAGGAAGATACAGGGTGTTAAAATTTAATTTTTTTTTACATTAATGTGTAATATTTTCTGAACGGAATGATATATTCACTAAATATTTTACACATATCTTAACCTGCATAGGATCAACATGTTGTATTGTTCCTGTCGAAAATACTATAGTGGATGTTACTTTTTTCGGGTACTTCGACTATTCTGCATAATAGAACTATTTTTTCGTACGCCACAGACATTATCTGATACATATTTCTAAAATAACGGCCCCTTAGTAACAATTTTGATCTCTTGTAATTTTGCTCTAACTATGACAGTTTTCGAGATATTGGCCGTTGTTTCTCTGACAGTGTAATGTCGTTATTATAATTTTTTTTCTCGAATTTTCTTTGTAAACGGCATGTTACACTAATTAAAATCTGGCAAATCACATAAAATAACTTTTTAATCTTAAAAATAATAATTAATAACAGTGAAAATATTCAAGATGAAGCAAAATTGTTTGTAGATAAACTTGTAATACGTCAAACTGTCGTTTCAAAATATGACATAATGCTTACTTGTTTTCAAAGGAGTATAATATTTTGTTGCAATTATTACGTACAGTTACAAATACGCTAGTTTTAAATGGAAATTATTTAGCGAACAACAACAAAAATTGAAACAGAAATTGGTACATGCACAAGTTTAATAAAACTTAAAGGAAATTTTTAAGACTTTTGGCAACTGCACAATAATCTATTGTATTGTAAGTACATTTGTAATTTAACAGATTTCAACATATAAAAGTATTGTATTTGAGTAAGGCTTGATATAACAAATATTTATTTTGACTACATTGGAAAAAGATAAAGAATAAGAGATTTCGGCTTTTTAGAATCCTTAACACACCATATTTTGGTAGGTTTCGTTGAAAGAATTAAATATTTAGCCGATAATTATTATTGCTAATAAATAAATTACTTAATTTAGTACCACATCAAACACTAAAAATCAAAATAACTAGGAACCGCACAGGAATTTCGAAACAGAAGAAGGGACATTATTTTTGTTAAACTGTATGTAGATAATGAAAATAACAGTTTTTTTTTAAATAGTCTTTGGCGTAGATGTTCTGTTTACGAAAGGGGTGGAGCACCCCTTCAACCCCGCCACTGTTCAAGTTTTTGAACATTCTTACCGCTTGTTTTATGCGCCTTAATTAATAGGCATTATCCCCCAAACATGAAAAAATCTAAGCGTTCGTTTATAAGTCATAAAGAAAATTCGAGAAAAAAAATATAATAACGACATTACACTGTCAGAGAAACAACGGCCAATATCTCTAAAACTGTCGTAGTTAGAGCAAAATTACAAGAAATTGTTACTAAGGGGCCGTTATTTTAGAAATATGTATCAGATAATGTCAGTGGCGTACGAAAAAAAAGTTCCTTTATGCAGAATAGCCGAAGTACCCGAAAAAAGTAACATCCACTATAGTATTTTCGACAGGAACAATACAACATGTTGATCCTATGCAGGTTAAGATATGTGTAAAATATTTAGTGAATATATCATTCCGTTCAGAAAATATTACACATTAATGTAAAAAAAAATGAAACTTTAACACCTTGTATCTTCCTTGGGAAGCTAGATCGGCCATATATTTATAGGCACTTTTCTTTTTAAAAACGTGCGTTCTATCCCCTGTTAAAGTTTGTTTACAAAAAACTGACTCACCCTGTATATATATATATATATATATATATATATATATATATATATATATATATATATATATATATATATATATATATATATAAATATATATAAGTGTAAATTAAGTGCTACACATGTGGTGCAGCGAGGCTGCAATCCTCCGAAACAAGAGAGGAAAGGAACAAACGATGACAAATTTCGGGAATAATGGCAATAATGTTGTGACCACAAAAATTCTTGAAAGAATAAATGTAAAAACCGACAGCCCGGATAACAGCACTAGCTTGAGGGTTGTAACCAATCAGGGGGAACAGCACGCACGCACGCGTCCTATCAGTTCCCAATCACCAATCCTATCAACCTCGCGGCTAACTAAGACAATAGGGGAGATAATCTAATTCTTCCACGTCAATAACATGGGTTTTGTTGTATTTATAAATTGTTAACTAATGAGTACTAGTTAGAGAACTATTACAAGAGCAGACATGCGTTATTCGTGAGATAAAAAGATTTTCATTACTTTTTGGAATTGTAATTAATATATCACCTTGTAAATGTGTTTCTATTACTACTTAAATTTCCATGCTAAGTATAAATATACTGATATAGGGTAAAAATTAACACCCTCCCTTGTCTCACTTATCATCTGCCTATTGAAACGGATATTAAAAATTGGCTAAAATACACAGGCTAGAAAATAAATATTTTTTTCATATTGTCAAACCAAAAAGTTCTTATTTTTCTGAATCCAAAATGCCAATCTGCATTGTTGGTTTATGGACATGTTCGTAGTATTATTCGTAAAAAATGGGATATTCATTGGAAGAGCGAAAAGAGTTACTTGAAACTATTATTCAGTGCAATAAGAATCAGTGCAACAAGAGTCTCTTGCTTGGAGGAAGTATGTTAGCATATTTCTAAAAAGACGACTTCCTGCCCAAAATACTTTTAAAAACATATACAAAATTTAGGAATATAGAGTCTCTGAAGCACAAGACAAAGGAAAAGTGAGGAATAAAATCAGGAGAATACACCTTATTATAATTTACTGAAAATCCATCTAAGTCATCGTATGCCACAGCAATAGAAGTTGATATATCTCAGAGAAGTGCGATGAAAATATTACAGCGCCATCATTTTAAACCGTGGATGGAGGGCTGTCTCCTTAGTCTCCAACTAAAGAATCACACTCGACACCCTTGTGGGTTTTTGCAACAAGTTTGGTTTCTTATTTATTTTTTGGAAATTTTTCCAGCTTGTACATAACAATATTACCTACAACTTTATTATAGCAAACTTTTTTGTAACTTTCATATTTGACGCTTCAATGTATATTAATAGTATATGAAAAAAATTAATATTAAGTACGATTCCGGCCGAAAATAAAATCGATTTTTATAAAGTAGTATGTTTTTTTCAAGAAAACGTCTCTTGTAAATAGGGATTTTTACATGAGTTGTGTCAATTAAATTATTTCGACAACAAATCATTGGTAGAGTAATACTTAAAGAAAAACTAACAAAGAATAATTCAGTAAAAATTATATCATTATAAGCAGAAAATGGTTTTGTCAAGGCAAACTTGGACCAGACAACCATTGGGAGACAGAGAAAATAAATACCTAAGTGAAAAATATGGAAAAGACATGCCGCCATTACCACCAATAAAAATATATTATGATTGATCCGTCACTAGTGAGAACCATATTTATAACGGAAAAATCAGTCGATTATTTTTTAAAAGGTAGGTAAACAAAATTATTTTAGAGATGACACAATAATAAGAAACTACCCTTATTGCGCATAATAACGAAGGGGTTGGACTGTACCTTTTTGGGTGGAGACTCTGGAGACAGTTCTCGAGGAACCCTACAAAAATCAGCTCGTCAGACCTTTGTTTTTATCTTTACTAAACCACGGTAACAAATAAATATTGTAATTTTTTTTTCATATAATGGGCGGTGGAGCGTCAAATATGAAACTTTTATAAAACAAACAAAAGTTGAATTGAAAATTATTTTTCAGCTAGAAGGAAAAAAAATCAAAAAAAAATTAAGGAACCACCTATTGCAAAAAAAACCACAAGGTTATCGAGTGTGATTTTTTGGTTGGAGACTCAGGCAGCAGTCCTCCATCGACCCTGAGAAAATCAGCTTATCCGGATTATTTTTTTTACACCCCCTACGAGACCGTCTAATTGTACGGCCTCCTTTTTCCTGCTCAATATTTAGACAAAAATAACTTTAAATAAATTTTTGTGGAGACATACATAGAATATAGGATAATGATGGCTTTCTAAGTAATGTGTTTTTGGACTAACTAACGAAAGCAGCTTTTTTACTGCGGTAATTTTTAATAGCAAAAAGTGAACATTATATGGTGGCGGAAAATCAATGGTAAAAAACTAAAATCACGAAGATAGCGAATTGTTACTGTGTGGCGTGGTATTCACAAAGATGCTATTGTAGGTCCTGTATTTATAAATGGGCCTTTAAACGCAGAACGTTATGTGGATATTCCTCAAAACCAGTTGAAAATTACTAAGATAATATTAATTTCGTGGACAACATATCAGTTATTTGGCAGCAGGATGGAACATACCACTATGTGTAAGGAATATCACTAAATACTTGAATGGAAAATACCCTGATTGGATAGGAAGCCACGGTGTTATACATTGGCACACTAAATGTCCGAACTTAATTCCACTGAAATTTTTCTTTGGGGTGCGCTAAAACAAGGTATATAATAAACTAGGGATTTTAATAAAATTGATTAGTTGCCTGCCGAATGCATATGCATAAAAATTTAAGAAATTAAATCAAAATAGTTGATTTTAGTTGAATGTTGGAATTATGGTTTTTTCTAAATAATTTTTTTTAAACTCTTGGATATTCAAAACATTTATTGACACCTACAATAAAATTGAATAACCAAGAAAAACTTTTCTCTTTAGCTATAATTTCACTATATACCAATATACCAATAGACCTGGTAAAAAAAATATAACAAATAAAAGTTGGAACGAAATAAAAAAAAATTACTTCTCTACCAATAGAAGAGTTCTTATATGCCTTAGAACACACATTACATTGCACATTTTTTGAATGCAATAATACATATTACAAACAAACATATGGCTGTGCAATGGGTTCACCAATATCCAATACAATCGCAGAATTAGTACTAGAAGATTTAGAAAAAAAACATAATTCCAACATTAAACTATAAAATACCATTTTTCAAACCTTATGTTGATGATTGCATAACTGCATTTCCAACTGAACATAAAATTCTATCCTAAATAAATTTAATAGTTACCATCCAAAAATACAATTTACAATTGAAAACGATTCAGAAAATACAATAAATTTCTTAGACTTAATTCTTATATATAATGAAACTGAAATATTAACAAAATGGAATACAAAAACAACATGGTCTGGTAGATATACCAATTTCTACTCAAAAAACCCTTACAACCTATAAAAAACTGTAATAATAATTGTTATTGCAGACAGATCAATAAAACTAACGTCTGCCATTTTTAGAAACGAATGCATAGAAAAGCAAAAAACGTTCAAAAAACGTAAAAACGTTCAAAAAACCGAATTCACAAATACTGCCAATTATGAAATGAATTCACAAATATAGATTGCCTTACCATATATACCACAACTATCAGCAAATATTTCAAACATTTTAAAAACATATGATATTCACACAGCACACAAAACTACAAACAACTTAAAATTCCTTTACACAACATTAAAAGACAAAAATCCACTTGAAAAAACTACACACTCTATATACGAAATTCCATGTAATCAATGTGATGAAGTCTACATTGGTCAAACAATGCAACTTCTTGAAGAACGTTTAAAAGGTCACAAATATTCAGCTAATATTAAAGCTCTAAAAAAAACATTCTAATAAAACAGGTCATCAATTTAACTACGAAAATACTAATGTTATTAATAAAGAAAAAAATTATAAAACACGCCTAATTATGGAATCAATTTTTATTCAAAAAATACTAATGCATGTAATAACAAGAAAGATACAGAACATCTTTCTACAATCTACAATTTGTTAATATAAAAGTATTAAATAAATTAACAAAAAACATTCTCGCTATATATAAACTTATATACGTACATACATACCTACTTACTATAAATATACTTAACTACATAATATTACATAACTACATAATATTAACATAACGAAAATTAGAATAATAATGAAATATAAAATAGCCTAAGTTCGTAGGGTTTCTTGGCTGTTCTTCCCTATGATACTAATCGAACAGTCTAATAACCTTCAAAATTAATTGAATCTGTCATCTTTGCCATATGATCATTGATCATATTCATATGATCAATGATAGATCATATGATCATTATAGATAGATAGATCATATGATCATTGATCATATTGATCATATTGATCATTGTCATATGATCTTTGACATATGATATGTCAAATATCATAAATAAAATACTCTTTTGAAAAAGGCCCAAGAAAGGGACCGAAACGTCAAGTAATATAATCAGTCGTTTTATTGCTACTATCCCAAGATAAACCCTCCAAAAATATATAAAGGTAGCAAATAAATTAGAAAATAGAAATATATATATATATATATATATATATATATATATATATATATATATATATATATATATATATATATATATATATATATATATATATATATATATATATATATATATATATATATATATATATATATATATATATATATATATATATATATATGTATATATATATATATATATATATATATATATATATATATATATATATATATATATATATATATATATATATATATATATATGTATATATATATATATATATATATATATATATATATATATATATATATATATATATATATATATATATATATATATATATATATATATATATATATATATATATATATATATATATATATTCCAAAGTATGAAAAAAGGTGGTTACGTGAAAAATGTTGTCATGGAATTTGTATTACTCTCATTAAGATTTACTATTATTTGTCTGCTATTGTTAATTATTACTATTATTGTTATTTGATATGTTTTTTGTTTTATACTTGACACTCGTGATGTGATCAGTTTTTAGTAATATCTCACGAACAGGTGGAGTGATTTTGTAATAATTATGTATTTTTAGATTTTGAAAATTAAGGACAATTTTTCGTTTTTTTTTTGTTCCAATTAAAAAAGTCTTGTTTAATTTTCCACCCTGTGCAGGTATTACATGAGATTTTTTATATACGTTTTATATACTTTCTTATATACAGAATATAAAAATTCATCATAATCGTGGCCACTACTTTTTGAATCGGCAGAAGATAAGGGATACAACTTGATCTTAAGATCCCTGTATTTATTAATAAAAATATGAGCGAGAAATATATTGATATGCAATTAGGCAGAAATATGTGAAATATATAGAATTTGTAACACTGTTAACTTTTCTTTGGTTGATATGAAATATGACTTTATTTAAGAAAATCGTATATAGGTACATACAATCATATATAATAGAATAAGTTGTAATACATACGATCTTGGTACAAAAAAATGTATTCTTTCTGAGGAATTCTTAAATTACAGTTTCTTATTATTTTTAGGCATCAGAGTATTGGCTCAACGATATGTACCTAAACTACCGGGAATCGATTGTAATAAACTCCAATCCAGGAATGGCATTTCCCCCTAGAAAGTTCACAACAGTACTAGACGTAGCCCGTTTTACAGCAAGACTGATAGATGCAGCACTGAGTCATAAAGATATACTCAATCACAAAGCCTTACCATTAGAATGTGCCACATCGAGAGAACCAGGCCAGCCACTTTGCATGGCACAGTATTATAGAATATTAGGTGCTTGTAGAATTCCAGGGAAGAAGAAAGACGCTCAATACATATCACCTCTGCCTAAAAACGTGGAGCAGCTCTCCGAACACGTTATTGTTATCTGTAGATGTCAGCTTTATTCCGTTCCCATACAAGCTGGTTAGTACCTACTTAATAGATATCAAAAATAATATGCGAAGGAGATAAGTAAAAAATAATGTATCTTAATGAGAGTGTCAAAATTTTATTATATGAAATTTGTCATGGAATGACGTCAGGTCGTCAGCAGAGGAAGAGAGATAGGGGATCGCATGGGCGTTAGCATATTGTAGTCGTAGTATCATGGTGCCCACATGAGAAATTGGAACGTGACATGACACAACTTTTTCGATATCCAGAAAATATATTCCTATATTTTGCTTAAGAGCCCTTAGAAGTCGCATGAATCATGAGTTAAATTCCATTAAAAATCTAGTTCGCGACACACGTCGGTCTTAAAAATTGAAAAGTAAAAATAACTCATGAGTTCTACGCTTTTTATTACACTGTGTTGTTCCAAGGGCTCTTAATTTATTATTACAAATTTTGCAGGTGACCGTGGTAGATTAACTGAAGATGAAATTTGCGCACAATTGTTATATATTCTGAATGATGCTCCACTTTTATCCAATCCTCCCCCAATTGGAGTATTAACCGGACAGAAAAGAACATTATGGGCAGAAGCTAGAAGTGATTTAATGAAGGAAGAGAGAAATAGAAGGAACTTAGACTTAATAACAAAATCTCTGCTTGTAGTTTGTTTGGATCAAGCATTGCCAACTACTTTCAATTGTCGACTCCCAAGAGGTAATTAATAATAAGTGCTTGCTAAAGATCTTTCCATAAAATAATGTATAACAGTTTAGTTTTAAATAAATCAAGGTTATCTTCCAATAATTTTCAATTTTTTTTTACAAAATCCAGTATATTTGAAAACAATTTTACTGATTTTTTTTTTCGGAATGTAACAAAAACAAACAACAATCTAGTCGAAATATAACGCATAATAATATAATAATGTAATGTAATTTACATTTTGATGTAGGTAGCAACAAGAAATCAATTAAGAATAGCAAATTTCGATTTTAAATTATTTTGCGGTCATTGAGTCCGATATCATTGGGACATATTTCCGATATTCGTTCATATATCATTCAAATTGTTCACCATCTGAATTGTTCAAGCTATGAAATAAAACGGTGTTGACCTCTTTATCCGTGTTGACCATATGTAGGTCCTCCCAATACCACTAATATTTTCCTACTTTCTTTGGAATATCTTCAATTCAGAATAGCTCGAGACGTTGTTTTAATGTTTTGCGGTATCTTTCATAAGGAATCATGAAATATATATTTTTTGGGATGCGGCTAATTTCAATTTTTTTTATGTTAGCTATTGTAAATGTCTGTTCAGGAACTTCTTAAGCAAACACTTCGTTAAGAATTATTAATAACAAAATAATTCAAATAGTAATTCAAATAAATGATACACTGACGTAAACAGTGGGTGATGCATTGTCATTTACAAAGTCGCACAAAAATCTCGCATTTTCGATGCATATTACGAAGAAGGGGATATATTTTAAAATCGATGTTGACTCACTTACTACATAATATCGAACAAAAATATTAAAAATTTCTAAAGATAATAAACATGCTTGGCATATATTATGTATGGCCTGGTTTAATAGTGTCTTGAAAAATAGTTTGAAAACCATAGCAGTTATATTGCGAGATATTGCAAGAGACTTACACATTAATGAATTGTGCGCGGGTTTGTTTCACATTCATAATGCAGATGGTTTCAGTTCTAATCTAAACAATTTCAAAGATATACAAATGCAGTTCTGTAGAAATGACATCGAATGCAATGAAACTGCAAAATAATATAAAATCGAACGTAGTTACACCTTTTCAAAGTTTTCTTTTTAGTAAAATTGTTGAACACAAGCTTAAAATATTGGGAGGTTTTTGATTACCCCGGGTAGTGTTATGTCGGGCATTTGAGGCATTTTTTCTCCCTTTTGCCGCGCTTTGTTAGAGCTCGCCTGCACGGCATTCAGGTTGGTATGGGAGGATGAACATGGCAGCTCAGCATGACGGAGCTCACGAGCTCATTAGCTATCAGCTCGCTGACTCAACGTGAGGTAAGGTAAGGGTGTGCGGTTTAGCAAGGCAGTCGGCCTCGCCCTCACCTAGTTTGGACTGTTTTAGTGTCTTCTCGATCTGTTTTCTTTGGTCCTGTTCTTTTCTTCGATGTCGTTTGCTTCTTCTCGCATCAGTCGTGTGGAAACATAAGATCATGATTATCATATAGTTACCTGATATCCAGGATCTGGGTCTTTGACCGCCGGATACTCTTGAAGTGCATTTTCGTTACGTATCCCCATGCCGTGGATGCGTAGGTCAGCTAGGAGCGTAGCGCGGTCTTGATGGTGGTCGTCTCATTCTTCAGGCTCAGGCTTAGCCTCTTGTCGCCGGCTTGCATAGGGTAGAGCAAGGCTCGGGTGAACTTTGCCTTTTTCGTAGTGGCATGTATATATGGTCCACGTCAGGGCTCGATCCCAAGTCACGCCAAGGTACTTGACATTGTTCTCCCACTGGATGTTGACGTCGTTCATGGCGACATGTCTTCTTGGCCTGAACTTGCGAATCTTCTGGAACTGGACGCCTGGGCTCGTCTCCATGTTGATTTATACCTTCCATCGGTTGCACCAGTCCTCGAGAAGCGAACCAGCTTTCTGCAGGTAGCGGATGGCCTGCTTGACAGGATCTAGCGACGATGGCGAAGGTCATGGTGGTGTTGTTCGTCCTCGGCATGTCCGCGGTGTATAGGTTGAAGAGGTGCGGGGAGAGTACGGTCCCCTGAGGCACTCCTACTTCTAGGTGTCTGTCGGTTGACAGCCCTCCTTCCACTTTGAGTCTCGTATGGCTTCGTAGGTAGGATTTGATCAACTTGAGGAGGGATACCGGAAAACTGGCGTCCATCATCTTGATGACCAATCCGTCGTGTCATACTTTGTCAAAGGGTTTGGTGATGTCCAAGAAGATTGCTCCTGTGACCCATCTCGGGTTTAATCCCTCGGTG
>CAXKVY010015272.1:0-19861 GCA_964058915.1 Tetropium fuscum
TATTAGCCGGTGCAGAGAATACTAAACCGGTGGAAATATCTTTCGATATCGGAAAAATGTTGCCTTAAAACAAAACTTTTTGAGAGGGAAGATCCAGGTGTACTCTGCGAAAGTACATTAGCATTATTAAATGCAAAACCTACTGTTGATGAATGAATAATTAATTTCGTTATTTACTATAGTATCCAGCGAGACGTCTCACTCAGTTACAAGTTAAGGCATAAAAACAATATATATATATATATATATATATATATATATATATATATATATATATATATATATATATATATATATATATATATATATATATATATATATATATATATATATATATATATATATATATATATATATATATATATATATATATATATATATATATATATATATATATATATATATATATATATAGTGAAAGAACTTGTACAACTTCTAAGTGGTTCGTTTCCGTGTGTATGTCCAGCTATAGCACTGGTAAGTGTTTCTTCCTTATTATTCGTCTGAGAAAATGTAGTGATTACACAGCGAAGAAACACCCGATAAGTTTCCAGGATACTTACTTTGTCTCTTCCCTAGTGCATACTTCCCATGGGCGCCAGTTTCAAGAACACTTAATTTTTTTATTGTAGAAAGTTCACTGCTGAGCATGAGTTCTCTATGGTCAGTTAGAGGAGGTTCAATTGGGCTCTGTATATTGTATAATGTTTTGACTTGAAAATTGAAATTATTTTTGAATGGTAAGTGGATCCAAAACACTTGTCATGAAACATATTGAGATTTAATAATATTTGTCAATTATAGAAAGTAAATTATGAAAGTTTGAGATGAGAATAAGAAAGCAGAAGCTATATATATGAATAATTTTATTATTATTTATATGGAAGTATAATTGTCACTAGTACAATTAATTTCAAAACACAAATATGAAATTTATATTTGCAAGTCATATTGCAAAAAGGAAATATGATAACAAAGCAGATTATAATGCAAAATAGAAATTGAAATTTGAAAACTTAATATTATCCTACGCCAAAAACCTAAGTAGCTTATCCCAATTACATAGGCGTTGGCTTCTGGAACAATATATCATTAAAATTAAAAATGTTTTAAATGGTTATTACTTATACATATACATATATATAAAAAATTTAGAAGCACAGCTTTGGTAAATTGAAATTTAAAATCAGAGCATGGAAATGCTAAATTACAAGTTGAGTTCAAAATAGACTAGTTCTCTTAAAATGGTTCTCTGTGTTCATTTGCAGATCTTAAGATTTATTTATGATCAAGATAATAATATTGAATATTATAAATACTGCTTTTCAAAGATTATTTTAATATACTACTTTTCAAAGATTTTTTAATATTCATAATATTTAATATATGATTGTGGAGGAAAAGAAATTGGTTTGCATTTTAACTAGTACATGTATTTATTTTTAATAGTGATTTATGGATGCTAGTTCTATAACATTGAACAAAAATATACTTAGTCTACCCTGAGATAACCTATCATAACTTAAACTACAATAAATATGGGATACCAAAATCTTGGGCGAACAATATGGGACATATTTACAATTAATCATTATTGTTATTACTTGTAACAAATATTATAAAAATGTTCTTTTGTTTGTTATCTTTTCTTGTCAATGTTTATCCTTGTAAACACAACACTATCACACGCGTAAGACACTGTTGCACTGTTGCGGTTTGCTACAACTGCAAAACTGCAATACCTTCCTTGTTGTGTTAGCACCTCAAGATAACTCACAGCGAAAAACAGGAACACTACTCATGCAATTTATGAGACATATTCTTGGAAATGTTATTCCCTTGTTGTTATGTTATTTTACAGCTTTGAAATCCTTCTCTGGATACTATGAAAACTGCTGCATACGTATCTAGGACACACTAGATACTATTTTACTGCTTGATTAAAACCACTACTTCTTGAAATTCACTATTTTATATGACAAAACACCTTGGAAAAGCAGACCAACTAACCACAACCAAATTTACATTTTATGTCCAGATTAACATTTACTAAAAGTTTATTATATTAATTACCATGTTTTACTATGTTTACTTAATTAATATGTATTCAAGTGCCTTTGTGAACTCTTCGTATTATTATGCGTAGTGTAGGAAGTCTATCCAGATAAAACAAAAAGCACTTCCTTGATTACCTATTCTTTTCTAATAATAATAGCTACCTGCCAACCAATCATGTATTGTCATTATTTAAGATTTTTATATTTTCACTACAATTTATTATTTAAAACATTTCACATATAAAATTTCTATTCTTTGCACCGTTGTATATTGCCATTATTGCTGTGGACACATACTTCCATTTTAGCGGGGACCGTGACCGTTCGACTAGCGCGCTTTGCTCCGAGATTATAATCTCGCATACCGTTTTCATAGATGCTTCATTGCACATGTAGTTTTAATGAGACATAGTTTAATAAGTTTTTATCTTGGATCACGCATGATATGACATGTCGAAGCTTTTTCTATTGTATTTTTAATTTTCTGGCGACTTTTAATTTAGTTATCAGTAAAACACGGCGTCACCAATCAACATGTAGCCTGTTAAATCATGTGGTATGATAATCTGTCTTTATTTGGCATAGGCATGAAATTTCCTCCGGCAGCGTCTTTCTCTGTTGCATACGGCCTGGTTTGTTTACGTTGTAGGTAGATATATTACGATTATATGCATTTTACGGAGTATATTGGCGCTAGGTATTTTCTAACTTTTAATATAATATCTTCTAAAAATTAAACCTGTAACCTCAATGACGATAAAACGGCCCCTTTGTTGAATGGTTACGTTGTCACCCTGTATAAATTTTACCTGTGAAATATATCAATGTAAAACAATACCTCAACTTGGAACATTTCATCGGAAACCGTGCAATATTTTTCTTTGATGGCCTATTACCGTTATTCTCCGTACCCCATTCTAGTCGTGAACGTAAAGTGAACTGGTAGCACATAAATCAGAAATGTATCAATACAAGGAGCAGCGCGCGATGCAAGGAGACCCATGTATCAGAAAAATGCAAAACTTTACGAGGGAAACAAAGTAACAACACCTGCTACGCTCGTAAAAATCAAATCAGGAACGCTAACTGGGGCACGTCGAATTATTCATTCTCCAACAATATCAGTGCCGATACAGCTTATTACAACCAAGGATACATGAATTATTAATTGGAAACAACACGAGTCGCTTTTCAAACAGGAATGGCAGGATTTTGCTAGGTAAATTTGATGTATTTATTTTGGAAAGTATATAGCAGCATCTTGTCAAATGAACTTTACTAAGACCTAAGAGCGAGACCATGAAATGCTGAACAATCGTGTGAAATGTTTTGGTAAAATACTTCCAAAATTTTACATTTACCAGGAAGAAACTTGATTTCCTCCATATCTATTTTTATGGTTTGCGACCCTTAATACAATGATGAAAAAGTATAGAAATACGTTACGCTTATGGCGTATTGCATGAACAATTATTCCGGCTCCGAGATATATTGTTAGCCGATATATCTCGATTCAGCAGCTCTTCGGTTTCGAAATTTGTGAATTTATCGAGAATCGAGAACTCAGTGCCGCGGCATATAGAGAAAGAAAGCCTTGGCAGGCGTTTTCTTTGTCTATCTGTCGCGGCATTTTATCACAAAACACGCGAATTGATCCGGTGTTATAACAAGAGTTGTCAACAGACTAACAAATCTCGGAACCAAAAAAACATGGAATTTCAATCATTAATACTGTACTCCACGTCAGAATATTTAACTTAAACTTAAGAAGAACTTAATAATATTTTACCAATAAAGATTTTTTATTTAGGCCTTAATTTCCAAGATACAGGGCGCTAAACTAGTAATTTCGTTGCACTTCTTTATAATTTATCCCTTATTGGTATGGGTAATACCGATAATAGCAAAGTTTTAAAAATACTGCTTATAGTAGTAGTATTTTAAAAATGTTGCTATTCTCGATGTCACCTATACCGATAAGTGAGAAAGAAATTATAGACGTGAAAATTAGAAGATAATCGAAGGTAATACCATAAGAGCTCAGATTTAGGCGGATATTTTTTATGTTTGTTTTCGAGTACTTACTTTCGTGGCAATTTAACGACAGCTGTTGCGACAAAATCACGAGAGCATAGCTCGAGTAATTTTGTTGAACAGTTGCGAGAAAACAAACATAAAAAATACCAGGCTGCAAATTCGCAAATTTTTTCCGCTTTTCTTATCCAGCTCCATTTCTCCGTCCTATTCAGTCAATTGTAAACCATTTATTGCGTTCGTAAATGTGTATTTTTACACATGAGTAGAATTGTGGTATAAAATATAAGAATTAGTAATTATAGTTATAATTCCTCTTATTATAACCGAAACAGTTAGCAAAGATGTGAGAGACTTGTGAGAGTGGGGTGGCATAGTATTTTGACCGCCTTTGCGCCCAGGAACGGGCTTTGGTGGTAGGTTGGGTATAAGTATAAATATCTCATTTCATTTTTCATAAAATCTGTACACGATCCAAAATCGGCATGTTGTGTTTTGGGTTATATCTGCTATATTTAACTATAATAATTTACATACCTAATTGTCTAGATATAATATTTAAAAAAGCTTTGAACTTTATTGTCGAAGCGCCTGATAGGACACTCACCTCACAAATATGTTAAATTTCTGATAATAAAATATCTAAATGAATAATCATGAATATCGTTGTCATATCGTTACTAATAGGAAACTTTTTGCTTGGTTTTTGTCGTTTGCCGTATATGTAGTATACATGTTTTCTAGTTAAATTGATAAGGCGAAATGATAATTAATGTAAAATAACTTTAAGAAGCATATTTTAAATATTCGTTGAATTAAATATTATTATTAAATAGGTTGTCAAATATACATATACCTTACACCTTTAAGCTTCTTCTTATACTAGACGAGTCATAGTTAAAGTCTTTCTCGAAAGGATACAATAGAATATTGAAGAATAATGTTTCATTAATAAACATTATTGGTAAAACCCTCCGTTCGGAGAAACTTCGATATCGATATGACACGCTTTGAGACCATTGAAACATTGAGGCAAACATTATTCCGAAACATTCTTCTGGAAAAGAAAAGTTAAAAAACATATTTTTTTTCACATTTATAGAATCACTGATATAATTTGATAAAAGAAAGGTGGTCTTGCAAGAATTTGATACGACTCGCCATTTCTTAAACGTATTGTAGTAGGTCGCTGCAATATCATCGCAGAGGTATGTCGTACTGATGAGTTCCAAAAATTGAGTATCGAAGGCATAGAAGAAGTAGGCTCAATATTGTAAAAGTGCCACAGTCTTATATTGACAAGGAACGAAGTTTTGTCATTAGAAGTGAGGTGAAATATGGGCTAAATTTAATCGAATTATATATATAATAAATACATGAAACTACATCCTAATCATATTCCGCATAAACGTTTTTTCATCAATAACCGAAATGCTGTCCAAGCTATTGGTGTGAATAAGTTTGCTAAAATCTCGTATGATATTACAAAATTTCACTCTCGTATGATTTTCACTTATTTATGTTACAGGTTGACTGCCATGTTGCAGTCATTTTTTGACTTGTTCAGGCCAAATAAATCTGTGCGTCAATTAAGACTCACGCCTATAATTTCCCGCCATGTTCGGTGATACGGTAAATGCTCTGGTTTACAGTAACGAAGAACAACGATTGGTTACGAGTTATGAAACATTTACATGTAATTCATGAAACAGTTACACGAAATTTTGTTATTTTTTATCTCTCAAGTGAAATAGTTTATTAAAACTTAGCGGTACATTTTCCTAATAAGTATCGTGTTAATTATTAATTTCATTTTTCTGCTTCAAACAGTGACGTAACCATGGATGTTGTTAAAGAGGTACGCCAATGATATAATATTTTTTTGTTTTTTGTTTAAATTTTTGACATAAGCAATGAAGTTGCGAAAATAAAGTCCTGTACTTTTCCCAGATCGTATTTTTTATATGAAATCCTTGTGCAAAACTCTATTGATATTTCTATTGCCGTATTTACGATTAGTGTATCTTCCGCCGCCTGTTTAACAATGGCGTTGGCTTCTTCAAATTTATTTTTCAGCATGGAGATGAAGCGCCGTTTGTTTGTCTCATTTTCGTATGTGGTATATATACAGCAATAATACAGACGCAAATTACAACAATATACCGGACATAAATAAATAAAGTTCCACCTAAGGTGTTGTGGTTACGAATATTAAAGTAGTAGCAGCAAACCTATCTATGAAAACCATTATAGAATCAAATAAAAGCTAACGTAGATGCGCAAAAGTAAATAAATACAAGCGATAACATACATGCCTGCAATGAAGCAAGCAAATTTATGCAATGTAATGCGCCTAAACAATCAAAGTCATGAGAAAAATGTATAGATCATTTTTTGTAGAACATTTCCTATCCTTTAATTTATAATAACAATATTTTGCACTAGGATGTACCGGAAGCGAGATATTTAGATAACAACCCGTTTTGGGCGCCACCTTCATAATATGGCAGCGCCAGCGGCAAAGATACGAAGGGGCAATTCTGGTATGTTAAATAGGACACTAAAATCTATCGATTCCCAACAAATTAAAACTTCCTCACTTATTCACACAAAACCCCCTTTTTTCGACCTGGCTACTAGGTTATTTACCATTGTTTCAGAATCTACATTTGCTGGACTAAGGCTACTCAGTTGAATTTTTTACTTTAAAACATTATCCAAATCAGTTTGAAAACTTGTAAAACTGATTTGGGCAATATGCAAGATATGTCTTTTATGAAAATGAAAAATAAGTTATGGTTTTATACAACGTGGACCCAATTAACTCGTTTAAATCGCAAAACTCTTATACTCAAGAAGAGAAAAGGGACATTTTCGAATTGATAAAAAATTACGCAATTATTACGTATAAAAAAAATTACGCAATATTTGGAAAAAACGCTCGAACACGGGTCTCCTGCAATAACCCAAAGAAGTCAACAATTTTTCAATGTTGGTACAATTACAGACATAGTGATTATGTATATTGGCAAAAATTAAGATTTTTATTATTTTTGGAGTTTAACATGAGATAGCGTACACCCTGTATAATTGACTTTTACGAAATACCAGCAAAAATATTCGGAGGTTTCTTCAAATCCAGTGAAGTCATAGAAATCCAATTTCTTCAAAGATTAAGTTTTGAAAATAAAAAAATACGAAAAGTGCCAATTTCTATAAATCGTTCTTTAACACCTTTACAAAAATAAAAAACGAAAATCGCTGATACATGCCTAGGCTAAAATTTTATGTGGTATTCAAATATCGTTATGAAAAAATTGGCTAAATGTTCTTGTCGAAACGGGACATTCCTAAATTTCAACGAATTTTGCACAAGGATGTAACCCTGTACCGGGTAAGTCTCTTAAGATTGACACCCCCCTTATCTCACTTATCCTTTGCCGATTTAACTCATTCAAAAAAGTAGTAGACACGGTTTTTGATGATTTTTTATAATCTGAGAACAGATATTAAAAATCTCGTAAAACATACAGGGTGGAAAATAAAACATGATTTTTTTAAATGGAACACCCCGTATATTTTTAGACCAAAATAATGTCCTTAATTTTCTGAATCCAAAAATGTGTAATTGTTATATTATCAGTCCACCTGTTCGTGAGATATTACTAAAAACTTATCACATTACGTGTGTCAATTATAAAATAAGAACATCAAGATACCTCTAGAAACAATGCATATTTGCATTATTTATTTGTTGACAGATGTCATCCAGTTTTTTGTGAGATAATAGTTCACTCTCTTAGATATTAGCGTAAAAAATACGTAGTGTTCGTAAAGAAGCAAGTTATTTTGAAAATGGTATATTCATTGGAAGAGCGAAAAGTGTTACTTGAAATTTATATTCAGTGCAACAAGAATAAGTCTCTTGCTCGGAGGGAGTATGTTAGGTTATTTCGAGAAAGGCTACCTACTTCCAAAAATAGTTTTAAAAACATTTATGCAAAGTTTAGGAATACCGAATCTCTGAGAGACAAGAAAAGGAAAAGGCGAAGAACAAAAACAGGAGAAGACACAGAACTCAACGCGTTATTATATTTTGCTGAAAATCCATCCAAATCATCCTATGCCGCAGCAATAGAATTGGATATATCACAAAGAAGTGTGATAAAAATATTACATCGCCATAATTTTAAACCATATAGTATTTTGCCCGTTCAATATTTAGACGACAACAACCTTCAAGACAGGTTAACCTTCTGCAGAGACATACTTGATAGAATAGAGGAAGATGATGAGTTTCTAAGTCATGTCTTTTGGACTGACGAAAGCAGTTTTTCTACTGCGGGAATTTTTAACAGAAAAAATACACATTACTGGGCAGCGGAAAATCCACATATTGTAAAAAAATAAAAAACAAGGATACCAAACTGTAAACGTGTGGTGTGGCATCCACAAGGATGCTATTGTAGGTCCTGTATTTATAAATGGGCCCTTAAATGCACAACGTTATGTGGATATTCTTCAACATCCAGTTGAAAATTATTTAGATAATATTAATTTAGTGGACAACAGATCTGTTATTTGGCAGCAGGATGGAGCACTACCACACTCTGCAAGGAACGTCACCGAATACCTAAACAGAAAATATCCTATTTGGATAGGAAGGCACGGTGTTATAGATTGGCCCGCTAAAAGTCCGGACTTAACACCTATGGATTTTTTTTCTCTGTGGTACGATAAAACAAGATATATACGAAACTAGGGTTTTTAATAATATGAATGAGTTAAAAGAATGCATACATGTAAAAATTGAGGAATTAAACCAAAATGGTGATATATTTCAAAGGGTGAGAAGCAATTTTATAAAGCGATGCCGAATGTGTATTCAGAATGGTGGTGGTTACGTGGAAAATATTTAAATACGTTACGTGTAAATAAATAAAATTGTGTTACTCTATTGTGTTACTGTATTAATATTGACTTTTATTTGTTTTTATTAGGCTTATGTTGTTTATTGTTATTACTCGTTACTGTTATTGTCACCTATATATTATTTATTTATTATCTCAATAAATGGCATTGTTTCCAAAGGTATCTTGATATGTTTTTTGTTTTATAATTGACACCTATAATGTGATAAGTTTTTAGTAATATCTCACGAACAGGTGGAGTGATTATATAACAATTAGATATTTTTTTATTCAGAAAATTAAGGATATTATTTTGGTATAAAAATATACGGGGGTGTTCCATTTAAAAAAATCATGTTTTATTTTCCACCCTGTATATCTTACGAGATTTTTAATATACGTGCTCAGATTATAAAAATTCATCAAAAACCTCGTCCACTCCTTTTTTGAATGAGTTAAATCGGCAAAGGATAAGTGAGATAAGGGGGGTGTCAATCTTAAGAGACTTACCCTGTACAATAGGTACCCATGGAATGAAGATTTTAAAGATTGAAATCCCATACCGGGTCAGAAAAGATAAGGTTTTCATATGCTGAAAATGGATTGCATACCCGTCTACTATTTTTACAATAGTATAAAAATGGGCAATCATTTTGCATTATCCGAATTATATTAAGATGGCCATGCAGCATAACACCAAAATTTCAACAAAAAATCGATCGTCAGGGTTTGAACCCTGGCGTTCTAGTCACGCATCTGATTTCTGATATATTTACTTTTTTCCCGATCAAATGCAATATAATAGAGTATAATAATAGCTTCCTAATAAATTACCTGTTATACAATACGAGATAAATAGGTATGTTTTTTATTTCCACTTATACATTTAATACGAGCCATTAATTACTCTAAAACTGCTATATTGATAGTAATACTTATATATAGTAAGGACATCGTCAGTGTGATCCCAACGCAACAATACTAGTCGAACATGTCACTCACTCTAGTAGCCTGTTTGGCATGCTTTAGCATCAGTTTCAGTTCAGTTGACAGTGTAAGGGTTTGCCCAACTTTCCCAGACTACGATCGGATTTTTAGCAGAAGTTGCTACGATGACCCAGTAGCCAGACAAAATATCGTAAGTACTAAGTTTGTATAATCATACACTTTTTTGACTATGGTAATTCTTATAGATGATGACATATTGTGACAAAACTTGATTGGTGCAATCAGTTATGGCAGTTGTTTAAATTAAAACATACTTGGATAATATTATAACTTGAAACAGGTTCGTGTTTATGCATATCTTGAAATGAGCGTTTATGAAAATGGCATTAATATAATAATTCGACGACTGCAATTAAAATAATAAAATATTTGATATTTCATATCACGGGTTCTTGGCATATTACATAACAATAAATAAGACTCAACGTAGGTACCTACCTAATATAGAAATACATACCAGGAATAAAATTAACATCCTTGGCAGCGATCTTTGAAACTACAATAGTACCTATGAGCACATATTAAAAATATTTAGCAATTCACTGACTTAGAATAATTAAAATAATTATAATAATTGCTAAAAGTTAAAACTCGCGAATTACACGTGTGTATACAGTATTTTTTGATAATTCTAATGCACTAACATTTAAAAATTCTACCAAGTTATTAAGCTAATTTTTATTCAACTCATAGTGTGATTCGAATTATACGTGCTATCCTTGAACATTAGTCACTTCCATGCAGTTTTAATCAAATCGTTCAATTAATTCTATTTATTGTATATAAATTATTTATCATTTTATTAACTGTTTGACGTTCATATCATCATAAATGTATCAATATGACGCTTAAAAGACAAAAGACAAAAAAAATATGACAAATTATAACGGTACATTTTTCATATATTTGGAACTAACCCCTGTTTATATTCTATTCAAATAATGATAATAAAACATTATTATCTATCCAAATAATAAATGATGAAATTTTCCAAAGGCTTTACTGTTTTGATGCTTTGTAAGATCCGGGAATTTTCTCTATGTGTGATAACCAAATATTAATGATGAATGTTTGAAAAAATTATTATTACGGCCAATCGTTGTGGTCAAATTCTCTGCTGGTTGCCGAAATTTAAAATATAAAACTGATTTGGACGAGGAATCTATAGAAATTGATTATATACAAAAATACGCGTGCAGCACAGTACATGTGTTAGAAGCGAATACTTCTTGACCGCTTCATAGAGAGAGTGAGAGAGAGAGTTGTATTGTATCTACATATCGATACACGCAATCAATAACATTGTAACTGACGAAACATAATTTTGGAGGAGAGCAAAACAGGAGAGCAGTTTTGATCAACTTTATTGACTGTTGTTTTTGTTCTTGCTTATGATAGGCAAACTATATTTTTTTCATTGTTTTTGACTTACGTAAAATCGTAAAATCGAAAACGTAAACGTTTACAATATATTCTTGCATCAGGTGTTCATGCAAGAACATTGTAAGTGATTTTACAATGATGAAGTAACAATGTAATATTAAAAATGCATGACACAAACATAAATACCGTCATTAAAATATTCTCGTTTATTAATAAAATACTTAACAAAAATTTATTAGCCTCAATCTTCTGATTCTCCTACTTGGTATTTATAGTGTAAATATAAATTAGAGATGCAACGGATAGTTGTTTGTCCGGATACCGGATATCCGGCGAGCAGCGAGGCCGGATAGCCGAATATCCGGCGGCCAGTTATCCGTCCAACACAGGCGTTCGAGTCACACAGGCGAGGCGCAGCGAACGCGATCGGATCGATTCGGGTGGTTTCGGGTATCAGTATCAGTTGTTTACTCGCTGCTTGCTGCATGATTTGCGTCGTAAAAACTAAGAACAATTAAAACAAAAAATGTTTTAAAACATTTGAAGTTTTTTAGATGGTTCTTTTATTTTCTGTGTGACTTTTTGTAACTTTTTCTACTATAAATAAAAGCAGTCATAACTATAAGCCATTTTATTATTATTTACCACACAAAGATTTATGTATTAAAGTTGATTTTAGGGAATTTTAGTGTCGCAGTTTTTGAATATCCGGTAACCGGCCGGATATTCAGTTACTATCCGGCATCCGGCCGGATATTAAATTTAGGCCGGATAGGCCGGATACCGGATAGTCTCCGGATATCCGTTTCATCTCTAATATAAATACAATATACTGTAAATAATAAAGTAAAAGTAAATATAAATACAATACAATATATTAAGTATATATAAATACAATACAATATACTTTGATAATATGGTCTGTATATTTCTGGAATTTTTCGCCTCAGAAACATAAGATGATCATTTTTTTTCATCAAGGGCAAAGGCCCTTTTAAGCTCGTGCAAGAGTTTCATTCTCAATATTACTACATTACATAATAAATACAAAATGTTGGGAATTTCCAAGCAATAAAATTGTAAAAAGTGCCCTTACAATACCTAAATCGCACTGACAATTCCAACCAAAAACATTATAAAAGACTATACAATATTTATACCTCAAAAAAATTTTATAATTGTGATTGTAAAATACTTTACAATGCAAAATAATTACGGATTACAATTGTAAAATATTTTACAATGTTTCTGCTGCTGAAAGTATGAACTTTTGTAGTTACAATAATTAAACAATATTATTATTTTTTAGCATTAAACATTAAAATCCGACACTCGCTACAGTGATATATTGCAGGCATCGAACTCGATAATCGCACCCTCTTCTTTTTTTCGGATATTCTTATCAACTGTCGATTCAGAAGACATCAGCTTATTATAATTTTTGTCTTCTATTTTTTGCTAATTTCCGTGTATTAATTAGATTCTGAATGGATTTACCGGGAAAACTGTGGTTTCCCGGCAAATTCACTTTGTTTATAACCAGGGGTCTGTTTAATAAACATTGTGTAATTAGCATCAAAATGGAAAATTGTGAGAGATACAATATGGGAAATTAGACTGATAATTTGTGAGAAGCCAAAGAAGCTCAGCCAATTTAATTCCAGAAAAGTCCAATGTAACCTATTTTAAAAAATATCTACAATTTGAAAATTAGATGAAAAAAAGAGGAGTATAAACGTAAGATATAAAGATAAGCGAATTTTAAACTTTTGTCAACCTATTCAAAACAACATATCTTATAGATTATACCAAAATTCAATTAATAGATGGTCAACTTTTAGATAAAAGCAATAACATATTATCACATTTTTCGCTAAAGACAAATTACAATATCTTCCCTGTGTTATTATTGAAAACATTTTCGAAGAGAATTACGACTTTGAAACTTATAAAGTAAATATTGTATCTAGCAAAACTGTCAGGCACAGAAAATATTTTATAGTTCCTTTGCCAACTGACATAGAAACAGTCGTAATGAGTCGTAGTAATATTCATGTTACTCTACAAATATAAAAATGACTTCGATAATTCCCAAGCTTATTAGGTTGAACATAATTTCAACCTATACTAGAAATTTTATCCTTCATTTTTGCTGAAAAAGAAATTTTATTAAAAGTAGGTATGCCAAAATATAGTCAAAACACTATATCAAGAACAAATTCCAATAATCCTAGATCAATACCATTCAGGAAAAAATAATTTACATAGCCGAATTAAAGAAACCGCAAGAAGAATAAAAGAGAAATATAATTGGATTGGCTTAACCAAAGATGAAGAAAAATTCAGAAAGAATTATTGTTAAATTTGTCAAAAATCTAAAATATGTCGTAAAAATCTTAGTCACCCTTTAGTAATAACTGAGACACCCAAAACACCTTTCGAAAGAATAAACATTGACGTATTCGAAACACCTACAAGAAATTAGGTAATTACGAATTACGCTTATGCTCTTTCCGACAAAACTGGTAAATCTATTTATTACTATATTTCTAACACATTATTACTACATTTCTAACACTTCGGTACACCCTTAAGGATTCACTGTGATTATGGCCGTGAATTTGACAATAGTCTACTACGTGAACTATGTACCCCGTACGATATAAAATTAACAATTTCTAGCGTAAGTTATCCGCAAACAAATGGATCCAACGACTCCACGCTACTCTCATGGAAATGATTTGATTAGAGTACTTAATCACCAATGAATAAAACTTAAACGCCAAATATATTAGATACCTTGGATTAGGGAATAACCACATATCACACTATAAGGTAGGACGTTCTAAAATACAAGCTAATAAGGAAGGAAGAAGCTAAAGTTCGCTTCGACGAATATATGCCCGAAAAAAGATATGAATACAGTATTGGCGACAAAGCATATATCAAAGAGTCACAAATAAAAGATAAATTGAAAAATAAATTCAACGGACCTTTCCTAATTTTAGAAATTTACCAAAACGCCCTTTTACGGAATGTAGAAACAAACCAGACAATAAAAACAAAAACAACCAGACCCCAAAAACGATATTTAATTCCATCAAATTCCATTTGCTGGAATTTGACGGAATACTACGAAAATGAATTGATTTTCAGGTTCGTTTACTGATCGGAGCAGCAGCTTCACAACATATAATACATACAATAAACAACACAGTAAGCCATGACAAATGGACGCTACTGATTAACAAAAACATAACATCTTTAAAGTTAGCATTTGACAACAACGGCAAAATATTGTTAAATATTTTTGACCCAGCCATTCATTCCTTTAACGTCTTTCATTCAGAAGTTAAAAACTACATTAGCCTTTTAACCCAAATCTCTAAATCCATAGAAACGTAACTTCAAGAAGTTTTAATGGACACAAGAAGATACAAACGCGGAATTCTTAACGGAATAGGATATGTATTTAAATCTATAACTGGCAATCTTGATGCTTCAGATGGTGAATTTTACACTAACTGCATTAATAAATTAAACAATGGCGAACTTTCTACATTTGATTGAAACTAAATTACTTTACCTCACTACTTTATCTGACTAGTGACTTATGAGCCACTGGTTTATCCATTGTGTGCAAAGGTTTCTTATTTAATATTATATTTTACGTGGCAAGATATTACGCAACGACAATTTAAATAACACAAATAACATATAGACATTATATTATAAGAAATATTTTAAAACTATTTTTAAGACAGAAATTATACGAGGTTGGGGATTCACTGCTGAGGAACATTACATAACGACTCAAGATGGTTACCACATATTACTGGAGAGGGCTTATACCAAAATTACTCAAAAAAATCCCATTATTATTGTGCATGGTATAGGAATGAATGCAAATGGGTTTGTGGACAGAGGAAATGTGTCATTAGGTAAGTAACGACTTAATTACATGGCGTCTTATATAATGAGCTTATAATTCCAGAAGTGTATTAGTATTGTATTCAATCGGAAATTTGATGGCGCGACATATTCACTACGATGCTTCAATTATACTTGTCTAAAATTGTCAATAATTACGTACTAACGACTCATCATTATCTGTTCATTATCTATAGCTTGTAAAATAGAAATGGTGAATCTTGTTTACTACACAGTGTACGTTAAGGACTTTTTGCAGAAATTATGTATATTTCTTCGTATTTTTTGTTAGAAATACGTAAAACAAGTTAATATAATTTTTCGATATCGAATTTGGAATTAAGTAATCCTTGTTTACATAAATATTTTTATAATCACAAATGTATCAGAAAATTCGAAGTAATAGTATATTTAAAAGTATTATAAGAAACAACTTGATATATATTATGTAATTGTTTAAATATGTTTAATTTAAACAGAAAAGAATTGTTTGCTCCCATATGGATTGTCCCTAAAAATAAAAGCTTTTGTAAAGAAAAATGTTAAAATTTTTTGAAGACTATCGAAAAGTCAACGATAAAACAGTAGACCGATATCACGGATATATTGGGCAAATTAGACAGCCGTAATAATTTTACAACTTTGAACCTTCCGAGTCCCAGCGGATTTCATAAACTAGAGATGTACCAAGATGACATATCCAAAGGTTTTTGCCATGCTACAATGTTATAATGCAATGTTATAATGCAAATGCTGAACTAGTCAATCATAGTAAAACATTTTGCTCACTTTTATTCATATGTTCAATTATTTTCCGTAGCATATTCATAGCAATCTATTTCTTTGGGAATCTGTAAGAATCTTGGATTGTGCTTATATAAATGTCTCTTCATTCTAGCTTATTTATTGGGCAAATTAGGATATGACGTATGGCTTTTAAGTTACCGAGGGACTTGGTATAGTAAAGGCCATGAACGCCTTACGAGCAAGGACAGGAAATACTGGTCGTTTAGGTACGCGTTCAATTTTTTTTTAAATTGTTAATATTAATATAAATCTTCTAGTTAGTGTTAATAAGTCTTAAATTTCATTATTTCAGCAACATGGGTATATCGACTAAAATAAAAATGAAAAATATTACAACCTAATATTACCACATAAGGCCATTTAGATAAAGATCAAATTTATAGTGCAGCTATTTCGAGACTACTAGATATTATGTAATTTTATTTAAAAAAATAGAATTACCTTGCATTCCAATGGCTGAGTCATCTGCAGATTTATATCCACGGTGTAGCAGAAACTGTTATGTAGACGATATATTTTTTGACCCCAATAATTCATAACATTTTTGCCGATTAACTATGTAGTAATAAAGTATATATAACTATTATATAACTATTTAGTAATAAAGTCATACAGCAAGGTAATATTTCTATCGTATGTACCTACTTCAAAAAAGTTTCGGAAATTCCGTTTCCAATCAAGCAGAAAAGAATTTCCATACAAGAATATGAGAACTTATAAATGTAGATACAACTGCAATATCTTATAATAATAAATTTACATCGTTATTATATTTCCTTCTTAGCTATCCAGTCGCATACTATGATGTAAATAAGGATAGTCAAGTTCTTGCCGGCAAATTGGAATCACTGAATGCTGAAATCACACTAATATAATAAGAGAAATTGCAATTGCACTTGAATCAGGTTATGCAATATTCTCATAATTCTATATACAGAATTAAATTTATATATATATATATATATATATATATATATATATATATATATATATATATATATATATATATATATATATATATATATATATATATATATATATATATATATATATATATATATATATATATATATATATATATATATATATATGTATATATATATATATATATATATATATATATATATATATATATATATATATATATATATATATATATATATATATATATATATATATATATATATATATATATACCACTTCCGGTTAAACCGGAAGTCAACAACAACTTCCTTATTTTAAATGGCATGCTATATTTTTTATGCCAGATTCGAATTTTACTCCTTAATTTAAGGTAACTTTCAATACTGTTCCCTATCCCTAAAACCAAACAACCCGTACATTAGAAATTAATAACTTTCGCTATGGTAACTTTCAAGCACCAATTTTTGTTCCTTATTTCTTATTCCTCTATAGACAGAATCTTGTGGAAGTACAAAATGCATAATCATAAGTTTACTAAAGTGCAAGCCCTGCATCCAGAAGATGCTGGTAATAGAGTTGTATTTTGTGAAATTATATTAACTCACATTCAAGAAGGTGACTTTTTCTTTAAAAAAATTATCTGGACTGACGAGACAAATTTTTCTCGTGAAGGAATATTTACTGTCATATTTGGGCAAATCAAAACCCTCACGCTATAAGGAAAAGCGGATTCCAGGACAAATTTAGTTTTAATGTGTTTTGCCTATTAAAAGACCATATGTTGTATTACCATATTTATGATGGAACCTTAACTTCTCAGCGTTACATGGAGATACTAGGAACAATAGTTACCGATTTTCTGGATAATTTACCACTATTAGAATTTGGAAGTTGTTGGTATCAACACGACGGAGCTCCTGCTCACTCTACACGAGAAGTATCAGACATACTAGACAATATGTTTGAAGATAGGTGGATTGGACGACGAGGTCATTGGATATGGCCCGCTAGAAGTCCGGATCTCACCCCGCTTGATTTCTATCTTTGGGGAAAGATGAAAACCAAAGTATATGAGACGCCCGTCAAATCACGAGAAGAATTGGAAATCAGAGTAAGCAAGGCGTTTGAAGAATTAGATGCAAATGAAATTCGATCAACAACCACTAGTGTTGTTATGACCAGAATATTAAAATGTTTGAGCTTTAATGGACAACATTTCGAGCCGTTGCCAGGTTAGGAGATGTGTTTCTCTTTTGTTTCTCATATTGTAATATTCTTCGAGGATATTATAGGTAATTAACTTTTAATAAGTTTGTTAATTTTCTGATCAGTAATAATTTTCTATCTTTTATTAAAGTTTTCAACTTGAATATGACTTTATGATTTTGAACTGTAATTGTTTTCCATGGCACACTGCACTCGATGTTAATTTTAATTCAGCAATATTTTTAAATATTTCTAAATAACTCAAGAACCGTCCAATTTAGCTATAGCAAACTACATATGGGTCGAAAGGTAATCCAAAAAGGAAGCGAATTGGATTATAAAATATAGTCCCATTTAAAATAAGACGCTTATTGAAGGTCGAAGTAGTCAAAGTTTGACATCAGTTATTGGACACCCTGTGTATTTTGGAGTATTTGTAGTTTATACATACATAAGCTCCATGTGTTTTTAGTATGTGCGACAAAAATTGGTTCTTGAAAGTTATCATAGCGAAAGTTATTAATTTATGATGTACGGGTTGTTTTCGCATAAGATTTCATTAAAATCGAAATATCTCAAAAACTATTGGTTTTAGGGATAGGGAATAGTTTTGAAAGGTACCTTAAAATAAGGAGTAGCATCGAATCTGTCATAAAAAATATAGCATGCCATTTAAAATAAGGAAGTTGTTGTCAACTTCCGGTATAACCAGAAGTGGCACATACACGACAATATTTTCATTGAATAGAGCACCCCTGAAAATCCCTGTGTGCAAATTTTCAGTTCCAAAATATATGTGGTTTCCCAGAAACATCTAATAGGCCACTCACCGTGATGTACCCTGTATATATATATATATATATATATATATATATATATATATATATATATATATATATATATATATATATATATATATATATATATATATATGTATATATGTATATATTTTCAAATAGTTTAGTAAGTGGATTGGCAGCAGTTTAGGTATTATGAGGCGGCGCACCATTTTGTTGAAAAATTAATATGTCGATCAGCTAAATTTTCGATGTCCTAAATTTTTTTGCTGAACTGACAAATTGACGAATGAGTCATAGGTGTTGAATTTGTCATGACCTACTACTGTGGATATGGAGTTAAGTTTTCCTCGTTGAATACGCGGTACACGGCCGCTTGCGATAAGTAAGAAAAATTGCATTGAAATGTAAGGTTTTCCGTTAATATTAACTTTAATATGTCTTCGATGACAAATTTAACTAAAATATTTTTTTCAATTTCTATGTAATGAAGAAACAAAAATACTACAATCAGTATTAATACAAGCACTAATTCAATAAATAATTTAATATAAATTCATCTTTAAAGGTTAATTGAACAATCGTTTTGCTTTTAGTATAAATGAACTTGGCATTTATGATATACGATCTACAGTGAAACGCGTCTACGAGAAAACAAAGAAAAAAGCAATTTACATGGGCTACTCCATGGGAACAACAGGTTTCTACATATACTCCACGACATTTCCAGATGAGGCGAAATCGTACATTAAAGGCATGATAGGTCTCGCGCCAGTTATCAATTATAAAGGAGTGAGATCGATTG
>CAXKVY010015273.1:0-18149 GCA_964058915.1 Tetropium fuscum
AATATATCAGGTTTAATCAATGTAAATTTCCATTCGATTAACACTTGTAATTTTTTTATTTTCCATCGAATTTTGAATTTTCAAAAATTAGTAGATATGAGGCGAAAAGATCTTTTTTAGCGAATTTTTCAGTTTTCATCCCCTGGGGGTGGTTTGGACCCTGATATCGTCAGAATTTTGTGGGTGAATACAGATATCAATTAACACTAAATGACGCATTCAGTATATTTTTACCTTCAATAAACGAAATTTTTTTCTAGAAAAGCTTTCGGCATTATGCGTGTCTACTACAAGAAGTAGCAGAACAACAAAAATTATGCAAATGGCAACTGAACAGCGAGAAGATTTTATTGAGGAATTGATACTATTTAGAATGAGTAATAATTCTTTTACTAATTTTAAACTGTTAGTTCTAAAAGAACTTTAATAATTTAAAAATACAACTGCCTATAAGAAAGTGGGAGTTGACGTTTTCCAGTTTCTAAAACGTTTTCAAATAACACAACTAACCTAAATATCTGTGATCCCTTGATAGCGTATTAATCAACCCTTGTTTACTCAATTTGGCCATAAATGTATCATTTTCATATCTCTTTCGATTTCCCAGATCCTCAGAGATATTTATTTAAAATTTGAATTACTTTGTACACAATACTAGCAATACTTGTAGTGTGAGATCCGTAGAGTAGGCAACATTGCATGATCTCGTTTTCCATAGTACTACCAATATATATCGTGTGTATATTAAAAGGGATCTCGTATTCTTATTATTTGGAAGGACCGCATATTGTTCGATTTTATAGCAAACATAAAATTCGTCATTTTTAGAAAAAAATCATATCTATTACCATTTTTTGAAAATTATATCATTAAAACCCAGTTTGCCAGTTGTGCATATTTTTATCTCTATTAATAGATGTGGATCTCGAATTGTAGCTGAAGTACATGGATCTCGGTTTCCTCATTTCGGTATATATATATATATATATATATATATATATATATATATATATATATATATATATATATATATATATATATATATATATATATACTTAATAAGTTTAAATGCACCAATTCAAAGTATATATATACATATATATATATACATATTATATATATATATATATATATATATATATATATATATATATATATATATATATATATATATATATATGTATGTATATATGTATATATATATATATACACTTTGAATTGGTGCATTTAAACTTATTTTGGAAGTAGAAGTGATTTTGTCACGAAAGTTTATATATATATATATATATATATATATATATATATATATATATATATATATATATATATATATATATATATATATATATATATATATTATATATATATATATATATATATATATATATATATATATATATATATATATATATATATATATATATATATATATATATATATATATATATTAAATTTTTGAAGTAATGTGTAGATAGACGCCTGTGAATTTATAAATTTGATATGTTAAAAGTGACTCCCTGTTAAATTTATTTTCATTTCATAATTTTATAAATCTACGCGTCTTGTATTCCGTAATTATATTATTACGTAATACCAAAATTAATTTCATGCAAATGACAAAATTATTTTCCATAGTTTTTAAATGTGCCATAGTTTTTAAATTTTTTTTAAATGTGTACATAAAAGGCAAATAATTCTGAATCCGTCTTTACAAGCTTCTGTACGTTCATCATTCTTTCCGGAGCGGCGGAGAGCAGGGTCTCAATGCCCTTGCAATGGTCTACATTTGAACTTTTTACATTTTTTTACATTTGAACAAATTTTGACCGATTTTGTATTTCTTTTTTTGTCTTAAAGAACAGAGTGAAAATTGCTGTATTTCAATGAATTGTCAAATTACTTATTATCTACTCAGTTATAATGATACAAAATATGGTGATTTACGCAGTAGATAAACGTATACCCTGGTTCCGAAATAGTGTGGAGTGATTCATCACCAGCATATGGACGGCTCTGGGAGATGAGGGGCGAAGGGAACGAAATTCTATAGGCGTATCATTTTAGAGGAGGCAGAATAAAAAAAAAGTTAAATAAAATATCCAAGTTATTAACATTGTTTTTAAGTGTACTTGTGATGGTTTTTTTTATTATCTTAAGAATACTCCTTCGTATACATTTTTGATCATTTTCAGTTCTCCTCCTGTCAAATTCGGTCGTTTACGATTGGAATTATTAGTTTTAGAACCACTACTACTCGCATTCGTCGCTTCCTTCGCATAAAAACACTCGCGTATAACACAATAATATAATTAATTTATATCGCGAATCAATCGTACATAAGACATAATGGAACGCCACTGTCGCGCCAAAACATGCATGCATGAAACAGCGCATGCGTCAATATATCCAAGGAAATCTCCCGTGTTTACCTCTTACCAATGAAATTTAATTTAATTTAGAACCGCCGAAACTCACCAATGAGAGCGGTAGACCCGGTTACTAATAAGTTCTGCCCACCATTTCTATGGACTGTACACAAATTTGCACACTAAGAAATTGCAAATCGGCAGACCTTAGATAGGCAGAAATTGAATGGACAGAAATAGAATAGGCAGACCACATATTGCAAATAGGCAGACCGTTCAATTGTGATGGTGGTGTGATATTATGTATGAATCACTCCACACTATTCCGGAACCAGGGTATAGTGTTATATATTTTTTAGCGATATATTTTTAAAAAATCAATGACGGGAAAATTTATAGGAAAATTTAATATATAAATAAAAAATTTAATATTAATATAATATTAATATATATTAATATATATATTAATTTATATATTTAGCTCACATCAAAATGTTAATAAATAAAGCCATAAAAAGTCAAACCGTTTACCCTTGCAGAGGGCAACAATATTCTTGGTATGCATGGCTCTTCATATAAATGTGTTTTTTTTATAGGAAATGGTAATTATGTTCTAGGAGAAGTATATGAAGTAGACAATAAAGTATTAAAAAAACTAGATGAATTAGAAGACCATCCCAATTTTTATATTAGAGATTTATATGATGTTAAACCTGTAAATGGAAAAGATGAAACACTCAAGGCTTGGATTTATGTTATTAAGAGTTTTAAAAATGAGCTTTTACGCCAGACTTTTTATGATAATTATAGCAGTTCCGGAAGTCATGGAAAAAAATACGTGGAAAGGTACTTACGTGGAGATACATATGACCCTAAAACCGAAATATTATCACAAATGTTAAAATAACAACTAACTAAATTGATTATTTCCTACATTTCAATTGAAAGTACTTAATGTATTTTGGTATGTTGTAACTTATTGGGGGTTTATAATACACCATATATATATATATATATATATATATATATATATATATATATATATATATATATATATATATATATATATATATATATATATATATATATATATATATATATATATATAATTAGTACCTACATTGATAAATAAATATAATCATTGGTTTTTATATGTTTTTATATTTTTAAAGGTTAAATTTAAAAGTAAACATAAACAAAGTATTAGGTATATTGTTGTTTTATTTTTATTACAGTGAGGAATCCACCATAGATGACCTATTATAGGCAGGTATTCTACCTACGATCTGAGACCAACCAACCAAGTAGTTTGTAAGGCCCCATCGTTCTTTATAAACCAAGGACAAAGGGTACTATTTCAATACATTATAGGACAAATTATCTCTGATATAATGTGTATTGGACCATCCTCTTGTCCAAAGAGTGGGTTCCCTCTCTGACAAAGATTGTCTCCTCTTCGGTTGAGCGTTAAATACAAAAAAGCTTATTATATCTATTACCTATATCAGTTATTTTAGTTAAATCAACGTTGTTTGTCTTACCAATTTCATAACCCTACTAGCATCAGTGCTACCATAGATTATGTGAATAGATAGTCAGTGCCTGTTATATTTTCTCGCTCCTAAATAGGACCAGAAACTCAAAACGTTGGGACGTAAGCCAGAAAGAGGGGTCTAAAAGTGAGATACAGTACGTACGCTCGCGTACCTCACTCACCCCAACCCGAAGTTGACCGCATCTTCTGAACTACTTTTTGCGGAATTGACGCCAGTTTTCTTGAACTGAAATAGAAAATAAAGGATGCGCAAATAAAATGTATTATAATATTTATGTTTATCTTTATTCAACTTAAATTTGGGAGGTAAACAACCGCAAATCGTCACACTATTGGCTCGCTGGCTTAGGTGGGGTAGACCGCCGACTAATATTGTCTCTCCATTGGTAAGAGACATACACCTACTTGTCTTTATGGCTCACAGAATATAAAGTATTAGGTGTTATAATATAAAGTATTATAGTGGTATTAGTCCTATAATCTTTTTTGTATGGTTATTATATTGTTTGTTTAAATGTGGTGTTAATGTGTTACTGGAAGTGCGACATATGTGAATATGATTGGTAATAAAAATTGTGAAAAGAAACAGACCCAGAGGAAATAAGTGTGTGCATGTCAATTGTGGAAAAAGTCGTCGCGGCGACTCCAGTTTGCATCAATATACTTTTCCAACTGATGAGAAGCGTAGCAGATAATTGGTTGCTATGTTAGGTAGGCGCATGGAAATTTCAAATTTCCTAAATTAGTGTAGTAATAATACCACCTACTCTTAACGTTAAGGTGTCTTTAGGAAAACTAAAATACCGCAAGAAAATTTATTTTACTTATATTCAAAATACGTTTCTAGTAGGTAACTTTTCTTTTCAATATTTTTCTGAATTCCCAAGATCCTACTAATTTTTCAACAATTCCTCTACTACTACATATATGTAGTTAACTATATTTCAACTATTAAATTATGTAGGTATTTAGGTATCAAGTTATGGTTAAAAATGTTCCAATGTATTTTGTATTTTATACTAATGTTTCTAGATAAAGATTTATACTCGTAGAAGTAGGTAACTATACCTAGGTACTACCTACATATAACCAGAACTTACTTAGTTAATTATAGAAATTGCTAAAGTTGATGTTACCTGGCTTGTACCGTACCTAAAAAGTTTAATGACATCATTCATCCCTTGTTGGTATTAAAATATGAAAAATTCTGCCATTGCAGTCACATCAAAAATATGTACTTTGTGTTTAAAAAGATTAAAGAAGAAAAATATTTTAAGCCGCCAACATACATGGTGGTTACACGAAAACGGTGTAGAATGCTATGACAACAAACTAAACAGTCTTACAAAAATTTGAATAATGAAACGCTTGTTTTTAAATTATATTATCCTCTATAGGTTGCCGCGCCAATATCCTTGGCTATAGATGTGACCTCGATAAGAGGGGGCCGAGCGGTACCATCGCTCTTTACCCCTAATATCTATGTAGGCCGAGACCGCCTCGTAAGGGGTAAGCCGCGCGTTTCACGTGACCCTCCCCACAAATGTGATCAGTGTCACGCGAAGTTACGCAGCCTCCCCCGGTCCTGGCTGATGGGCCCCACCGGCAGAGCCTTGCTTCTGGCGCTCTTGACTTTCTTCGCCGGTGTGTATTACCCCCCGGTGGTGTCATGTCGGGTGTTTGAGGAGTCCTTCCTGCCTCTCGTCGGGCTTACTAGAGCCCGGCTGCGCGGCATTCAGGTTGATATGGAGGATGAGCATTGTAGTTCAGGATGACGGAGCTAGAGAGCTGATCAGCGATCAGTTCGCTGGCTCAGTCAGGTAAGGTAAGGATGTGTGGTTTGGCAAGGCATATAGGTTGCCGAATAAACAGTTACAAACCAAACATAGGTATGTTTATCAAGTGAAATGACCTTATAAATATAAACTTACTTATAAATATAAATATAATAATATAAATAATACCTAAAATGCGAAATTTTAGTTGCGTTTTAGTTAAGTACATAAGTCGTTTTCTAGAACTACAGTCTAGTCAACAAGTGCCAAAGTGGTAAATCAAAATTTTTGCATTTTTCCGACGGCGACGGGGAATCTTTTCTAAAGGTTTACAAGAATAGCAAAGCTTAGGATTGTAGTGTGACAATTATCAGGGTTTTTATGTTAATTTAAAACTTAAGAAAATAAGTTAATTATAGAAGCATATCTAATAAAAAAATTACGAGAAATTTTTTTGACAATGGATATATCGTTTATTCAAGTATCCAAATGGTATGTATGTGATTTTTTCATTTCCTAATCATATTAATAATTTTTTAATCTTTAAATAATTTTTATTTTTAGTAATTTAGTAATTTTTAATTTATTAAGTATTCGAATCGGCAGGCGTGCGCGGAAGTCATATCGCCCGTTTTTAGCCCTATTTTCACCGCAAGTTAAAATTATAAATATTGGTGGTAGAGTTCCGGTAGGTGGGACTTTTTTAAAGGAAATTTTCAGCTTTTTAAGTATCTTTTTTTGGATATGCAATATCTGCAATAGTTTTTGAGATATTTGGAAAAAAACGACACCCTTCCTTTTTTACTAAATTATTTATAACTTTTTTACCGGCCCACTACAAATTTTTCAAAAAGTTTACATAGACGAAAATGGGTATTATAATAATTCTTATAGTCTGGAGAGGCGGAAAAATGGTAGGGAAGACAATAAAAATATCGTTAAAAAAATATACAATACTTTCCTGAAGTAATAAATTAATTAATTTTCAGCTAAAGCAGTAATTTCCAAGTAAACTCCTCAAACAAGTCGATTTTTGACTTAAATTTCTCGTATTTTCCACAAAAATTTGAATATATAAGGTGATTAATATATATATATATATATATATATATATATATATATATATATATATATATATATATATATATATATATATATATATATATATATATATATATATATATATATATATATATATATATATTATAACGAAATGTAGTAGTGGTATTGTGGATCGATGCAGTGTGTAAGAGAGTATGAGCTGGTTCCACACACATGCATACCAAAGATGTAATGTTTGCATCTGATATGGATAAATACATGTTTATATGGTTGTTTTGTTTCACTCTTATCCGGTAGGATTTAGGTATAGATGTTATAAACATAGATGATGGATATATATTGAACAAACGGAATAATAAAGTTGTATAATAACATTTAAAAAGGTAGGTAGGATATAGTTTGGCAAAAATTATTAAAAAAAATCGAGATAGTGGTTGGTAAGGGGATGTTTGAAGTTTTGGAAAAAAAATTAATTAGACATTTTGGAAGTGGCGAGATAAAAGTAGAAAGAAAGCGGATGAAGATTTAAAAGGACAAGCTGAGAGGAGAGAGAATCATCAGGACATATATAGGAAGGTGTTAATTGGACTAAGAAGTGATTCCGAATGGTGATGTTAAGGGAGCGATAACTGGCAGAGATTATAGACTGGAGAGACTATAGACATAGGCGTGAGTAACAGTGGCATATGGCACTCTGAATTTGTTTGTGCACGAAGAATAAAGGTACCTAGGTATTTATTTCGTATTTAACAGCGTAAAATTTGCAAATTAGTGTTGGTTGTGTATGTTTGGTACATTCATCGTAAAATAACAATACGAGGTGGTTTAGTAGGTAGTTTTTTAATAAGTAGTTTTATTGTACCTACAATACATACATTTTCATTTTCTATTATATTTGTTTGATCTATATTTATTCATTTATTATTTCGTAAAATTAAACATTAATAAATAAATTAATCATAAGCATGCAAGGCTGAATCCATCCCTGAGATAAGAGTTAAAATTACAAAATAAATAAGAAAATTAAATTGCAAAATTCAACAAAGAGATAAACATTACAATATATATATATATATATATATATATATATATATATATATATATATATATATATATATATATATATATATATATATATATATATATATATATATATATATATATATATATATATATATATATATATATATATATATATATATATATATATATATATATATATATATATATATATATATATATATATATATATATATATATATATATATATATATATATATATATATATATATATATATATATATATATATATATATATATATATATATATATATATATATATATATATATATTGTTTGGGTTTGGTTCCTTAATTTTGTGGAGAAATGAATTAATTGCCCCTTCTCCAGAACCGTAATTAAATGTTTATGTTTATTTTGGTAAAAAAGTTTACAACTTTTGAAAAGAAAATGGGCGCCACCAGTGGAAAATGCCAGGCTACTGGTCCTTTCTAGCCCGGGAGCACTTAGGGCGTGAATCCGAAGGCCTCGGATACAAACAAGTAGTTGTGAGTCAAAACTAAACAACACCAATCTCACCTACGCTGTATCTGCATACATGAAGGCTTGAATTGAAAACAAATTTCACTTTGTTTAAAGTATTTCGTCTGATGCGAAATGCGAATAAAATATAATTTTAAATAAAACACGTATTTATGAAAATATTGCAGAAAAAATAATAACAATGCGAAAATAAAAGTATATTCCAAGTAATGTATGATGTAATAGAAGTAATGTATGATGATGATATATATTTATATAGATTAATTAATAGAAGTAATTTATGAAGTCAGATGTAGCACGCGGGACAAGTTTACAGTATCACGTCGCGGATGGCTCTGTTACCTTCCCTTAGGTACCAGGCAGCTTCTTTGTCAGCCGCGAGCGTGGTTTTTTCCTTTCATGGATTGTGGTACTTTTCCGTTGCGGTAGGTCAGAAGCGCCGTATCAAGGGGCTCCTCCTACCGCACGTGGCAACTATCCGCGCTGCTGTGCCTGATGCACCCTTAGTACCTACAGAAATCGCAACGATTGTAATCCTTGCAGAAATCGTACACAGAAGAGCTCTTTCTATGCCTGCACATAACACGTCCCTCCGCGGAAGGTTGCATTGTTAGTTATTTTATTAGCCTGCTTACAAGAACAGCAGGCTAATAATGCCTATAATGCACAATTCTGTCCTGAGCTATATATTTGTTATTAAATGATTAATAAAATGAAATGTCTATATCCCTACTACGTAACTAGAACCTAAGCTAATTAAAAATCTAAAATATGTACAAGAGTATTATGTTGACCTTTGGGTCCGATTTTAACCGCGTGGCGCCTCGTCTATGGATGACCAATCCTTCGTCGATGATGGCGTCCTCGACCCGTCCGAGCTAAAGCCACTTAAGGTTTCGCTATGAGTTGGGTATGCGATGGTTCCTCTTAGAACTTCAAATGGAAAAGCTGGGGTATGTGCTGTCATAAGTGCGATTTCTTGCCCGGTGTTAATCTTGACAACGCCGCATACTCGGCATTGTTTAACATACCTTCGTATATGTCCCGTGATGTCCTTCCAGTGGTAAATCTGTGTAACTTTTCTTAGCGTTTCAGCGGCGCCAGGGTGAGCTGCTTCGTCGTGGTATTTATATATAACTTGATTCCGTAACTTCTTAGGCACCAAGATGCGATTGCCATCAGGGTGTCTTTGGTAGATAACATCATCGGATACATCATATTTGTCCAAAAACGCTCGATCCTGATCGTTAGGGTTTTCTTGATTACTTATCTGTTGCCATCGTCTTCTTGTTCTTACTAAGTGAGGGTTGGTGGCATGTTTGGTTTTAATTTCCGTCATGATATCCGCTTCGGATATCATGACGGGGTTTGAGCTAACTACCGAGCGCGTCCCCAGGTGGCGGATAGGGGGCACCATAGTACCTCACGGTGCTATGATCTGGAGTGCCATAAGCAGGTCCTCCGGGCCTAAACTCTCGGTCGGGCCCACAGCTAACACACTCCCGCGGACCAACTCCCACGTGTTTGTGCCGTGCGTGGCGAGCCGTGTCGTCGGATGAAGGGTACCTGGTGATTGAGTAGGCCGTGCCTACAACACACCACTTCGGTCTGGATTTCGGCTAGACGGGCGGTCGAGCGCTAACCCACCTCGATCAATCGGCTGTGCCGTCCCGTCAGAGGGCCGGTAGGGTGAGCCCCTTCTGGGACAGGGGGCGCGTGGGAGGCTGCAGAGCTGGTTGTCAATTGGCGTTGGCACCCAGTAATGCATAACCTCCATTCGCGCTGCCTGTCCTGGGGGGACTATATCCATCTAGTAGCTCTGGTGATCGTGTGGGCTTGCCGCACGACATCCCCCAATGTGGGGCTCCATGGTGGGTGGAGAACTAGATGGACGAAGATCTTCTTTAATTATGAATAGCAAAAATATTAAAGCCAACAAACCTGGGGCAGAGCGGAAACGCTCAACCCAGCCACCACTTGCGGCGGAGCAACATAGCTCCCCGCAGCTAAATCAGCCTGCGGCTGGGACGCAAGTCTCACCGCATGCCAACCCGGCGGGAAGTGCTGCTACAGCACACCCCTCAGGCCACGCACCACCCCCGGCAAAGCCACCAAAACAGGCGAAACACCCAAAAGGTGTGCCACCCTCCACAAGGGATTTACTTCCCCCAAGGAGGGCTGAGCACCCCAAAGGTGCACAGCCAAAGAAGAAGGATGAGAACCTGCAAAGTGTGCCACCTTCGAAGAAAAGAAACCGGTCGGGAACCTCCTCGGAACATACCCCGAGAGGGTATAAGAAGACGAGGCAGGGCCCTAGTCTAAAGACTACCCCCCTGACCGGATACAAGGACGCCGCCCTGAGTCATCTCAGGGTGGCTATAATAGACAAAGGTAACCCCTATGGGAAAATTATTAAGAATAAGGAGGTCCTTGTGAAAAATGCACTGAAGGGGGAATTAGACAGGGTAATCTTCTCCACCCCCAACAGCAACACATCAACGCCACCAGCATTTCGCTCGTGGACATATTCTGGTGAGATAATCAGGATTGTCTGCGAGGACGATCAAACGCTGGGATGGCTTAAAGAAGCCGTGGCTAGTCTAAAGCCTTGGGAGAATGCTGCGCTGACCGTCGTGCGTACTGACCAACTGCCAAGGCTGACAAAGGCTACACTCTGGATCCCCGTGGAAGCAGAATGCGACCATGAAAAAGGAGGTCGTAGTCAGTCGCCTAGCAGGGCAGAACCCGTTGCTTAGTGTGCGTCGGTGGTGTCTCTTCCAGCACGAGGCCAAAGACAATCCGCAAGGAGAACTACTTGTCTTTGGAATTGGAGACGAGGACATCAAAACCCTCAAGGCGAGGTCGATGAGGGTACATTACCTCTTCCAATCACTTGCCCTCAAGGTGAAGCCGGAACAACCGGGGAAAGAGGAAACACCTCCAACCGAGCAACCCCGGCAGGAGCAGAGGATGGAGACGGAGGCTGGAGAGGCTGAGCTGATTACAGCCACCTCCTCAACTCCATCACCATCCTCAATGGAACAGCCCGAACAGGACCAGAGGATGGAAACGGAGGCTGGAGAGGCTGTGTAGGCTATGTAAAATCCTTACCAAAGACAAAAACCATGGTATAGGTATATTGAAAAGGGACGATGGTACCAAGACCTTTGCGAAACCTAGAGCTGCTCATGCAAACTCACTTCCCTGAATCTGTCACAACAGATCGAAGGGAATGGCCAAATGAAGTCGACACCCAACCAACAAATTCGGACTGGCAAACCGCCAGCCAAATTGTAAGTGAAGACAGAATCAAATGGGCAATACAGAGCTTCTCCCCATTCAAATCGCCGGGCATCGACGGCATATATCCAGCACTACTTCAGTGGGGCCTGGATAAACTACTGCCGCAGCTGGTTGGGATGTTTAGGATGTGCTTAGCACACCTCTATATCCCAAAGACATGGAGAGAAGTAAAAGTATTGCTCATACCAAAAGCAGGGATGATGGACTATTCCACCCCCAAACTTCATTTCTACTGAAGACAATGGAGAAGCTATGTGAGCGATATCTGAAGGATGTAACATTGACTAACAATCCCGTGCACCCCAACCAACATGCATACACGCCAGGAAAATCCACCGATACTGCCCTCCATGTGGTAGCAAGTCGGATTGAGAAATCCCTGGATCATAAGGAATTCACCCTGGGTGTCTTCATAGATATAGAAGATGCGTTTGACAAGACCACCTTTCCTAAAATTACAGCGGCCCTATCACATAGGAACGTTCCTCATACTGTGAGCAGCTGGATATCCAACATGCTCTCTAAAAGAGCAGTACAAATTAGTGCAGGAGACACTGTCATAAGAGGACTGGTTGCGAAAGGCTGTCCGCAGGGAGGTGTTTTATCACCACTGCTATGGAATCTGGTTCTTGACAGCCTCCTAAACCACCTCAACGTGGAAGGATTCTACACAATTGCATACGCAGATGACTTAACGATACTGCTTAATGGAAAATTCGAAGGAGCCCTCTGTCAGAGAATGCAGATGGCCCTAAGAATAATCGAAAATTGGTGTGAGGAGTATGCCCTATCCGTCAACCCCAGGAAGACGGAAATGGTACTCTTTACAAGGAAAAGAAAACTGGATCCAATGAGAGCACCTGTTCTCCTAAACACAGCACTAAATTTTGCACCACAGGTGATACCTGTGAATACCTGGGGGTAACTTTCGATGCTAAATTAAACTGGAATCTTCACCTCGAAAGAAGAATAAATAAGGCCTACATATCATACGAGCAGTGTCGCAGGACCGTAGGGAAAACCTGGGGAATGAAACCCGGGGTGGTCCTGTGGATTTACACTGCTATCACAAGACCAATGTTGGCCTATGGAGCTGTTGTCTGGTGGCCCAAGAGTCAACAAATAACAGCAAAACTCCTGGCCTAGAGCTAGGCCAGGTACAAAGAGTTGCCTGTCTGAGCATAAACGGAGCCATGCGAACAACACCAACGAGAGCAATGGAGATAATGCTGTGTCTTCCACCACTAGACCTACATCTAGAATAAGTGGCTCTGACTACCATGACTCGCCTTAAATCCGTTGGCATACTACCAAACGCAAGCTGTGGCCAAACCAGAAGCCGCCTGTGGACTGAGGCTGTCAGAAAGATACCCCTTTTACAGGCATGTGCAGATGCGCCTCGGGTTGTCTTTGATAAACCTTACACCATACATTCTACTGGTGAAGACGAGTCCGGCGTTGAGGTGTAAACTATGTCTTCACGGACGGATCAAAGAAAAAGGATGGAGCAGGCTGTGGTATATATTCCAGGAATCTGCGACTCCGATGCAGCTGGGCTATGGATAAAAATGCCAGTGTAGTACAAACAGAACTCGCTGGTATAACCATAGTCGCACAAGAGATTGCTCGCAGAGAAATAACGGGCAAGACAATAAGAATCTGCACAGATAGTAGACAATCACTACTGGCCCTGAAAAATTATAAAATAACTAAAGGATCAACATGGGAATGTCACCAAGCACTTGTGAGAGCATGTCAGATGAATAACATCTGCCTGTGCTGGGTCAAAGGACACTCACAATGCAACGGCAATATAGAAGCTGACAAACTGGCCAAGAAGGCAGCCAGCCTGAGTATTCTTGGGCCTGGTCCTTCAAGTACGCTACCAGTTGCAGCAAAACTCCAATTAATAAAGGAAAACACCCACATAAAATTTAAGACGTTATGGGATGAAACAAGTAGCTGTCAGCTGGCCAGAAATCTCTTGAGATATCCCAGCGAAGATACCGCGAGAAACTATCTGGCAATGTCCAGGGGTAAACTGCGATTTGTTACAGGAATCCTAACCGGACACTGCCGGGTAAGGAAACACCTCTATAACATGAGACAAAGTGACACACCCATCTGCAGAGGATGTGAACAAGAAGATGAAACGATCAACATGTACTTTGCGAATGTCCTGCCGTGTCATCGACCAGAGAATCCATATTGGGGGAACGTTGGCTTTCTATGGCCAATTTGAGGGAAATTCCCCTGGGCAACATCATCACCTTTTGTACAACATTGGGCTGGTCGATGGCCTAAGGAGACATTTCCCTCACGGAGGAAGCACAAGGGGCCCAATGGGGCCTAAGTGCAGCGGATCTATGATCCGCACTCCGGACATATTCCAGATTCCAGATATCCGCTTCAGTGATTAGATTTATTGATATGTCCTGGGACTTCCATATACAGACTGTTACCTTGATACCTGAATTATGAAACGTTTCTTGTATGACTTGTTTGACCTTTATCCACCGTAACTTATCTAGGCCGCAGCCTATTTTCGGCATGGCGATATCCCTGATACCTTTTTCTTGTAGTTGACGCACTAACTCTTGTAGTGATCTTCTTAAACTTAAGTAAGTGGGCTTTTCGTAAGATTTGAATTTGGTTACCAAGTAGAAAATGTCCATGTTGTCGGCACGTAATGAGCATACTTCCCCAGTTTTCGGACATTGACGTTGCAGTTCGGAAATCCTTCCGAATTTCGTCTTAAATGCTTTCGCTATGCCTTTATTCATCCGGAGGTCCACGGCGACACAATGGGCCAAAGCTGCTCCTTTGTACTGGAAAAGGTCCATATTAACTTCGTTTAGGTTCGTATTATATTTTCTAAGTTGAATTTGATTAAGTCGGAAACGTGGAGGTGATAATTTTTCTTCGTTTGGCTCATGTCTTTCTATGCCCGCTGGGTACCTGCTTAAATAATCTGGCAGCAGATTCTGCGTGCCCGGACAGTGTTCTATGGTGTAGTCAAATTCTTGGAGCAGGAGACTCCAGCGAGTAAGCTTCGCTTTTGCATTTTGATTTCTTGATGGTTGCTAGGAATAGGAAGCTCCGCTTGCCTTCGAGCGTCAGGCTGGATCCGATGCTGCTCCCAGTAAACTGTCTGACGTTGATTTCTTCCTATGTAAACGCACTTGCGCTCGTAATCTAGGTGTACCTGTTCACGTACGAAGAAAGGGTGCCCCAATATTATGTCTTCGTTGAGGTTGTCGACCATTTACATTTTCATAGGATGGTTTAAATTTCCAAGGGACACGGATACAATTGCCTTGCGTGGTAATAGCTGTATCTCCGCACGCAAGAGAAAAGACTTTCTTATCAGGGGATAGTAGTTTGCCTAATTTAGACAAGTATCGAGCGTTAATAAAATTACACGCCGCGCCGGTGTCCAAAAGCGTTGGCAGGGGCGTGCCTTGAAGTTGTACCATGATGCGGGGTAGGATATTATCATGTTGTAGCGATTTAATAGCCGGTATCATTGGTAATTTGACTTCTTCTCCGTTACGGCTATGATTAACCTTATTGGTTGGTTGCCGGCGCACGGCTGTTGTTTGTCGCCGGAGCCGTAGGAGAGGGTCGGTTCTGTGCTTCGGGTCTGGAGTTCATAAATGGATTTTCTCCCCGGGCCAGTGGATTGCGATTCTCTTCTCCACCGGCCCTCCAGTTGTTTAAAGCCGGATTTTGGTTGCATTGATAATGATAATGCCTTTGGCCGCGATGGCGGCATGGCGAAGGGGGCCCATTGATTCTTTTATTCTGTGGCTGCCCACTTCGAGAAGTCATCGGCTGATCTCGTTGATTGTTGTAATTGGACGGATTTAAATTTTGATTCCTCGGCGGGAAGTTATTGCTAGTGTGATTTGGGCGATTCTGTGGACTTCGAGAATTTGGTAGAGAGGGCGAATAGGATCTATTCTGCATACATGCTTGAAGATCTCCCTCGATGTAAATAGCGCGTTGAGTTAATTCTTCAATCGTAGGAGGAGGCGGGTTTCTCAGCTGTAGCGTAATTTCAGGACGCATCTGATGGATGATGGTCGTGATTATTACGTTTTCCGGGCGGTACGGATCGAATCTCGCAAACAGCCTTCTTTTCTTGAGGATGAATTCCTCAACGCTTTCATTACTGCGTTGCACCTTTCCATATAATTGAGCTACCATTTTGGCGGTTTTATCTTCGGAATTGTATTTATTTAAGAATTTCCTCTTGATGAAACTATAAGGCTCCCCGATTAATGCATAATTCGTAGCCCGTCTTTGAGCATTTCCTCTAGTCTATTCCACGAGTATTTCCCGTTTCTCTTCATCCTCGTCGATGTGGTACATTTCAAAATAATTTTCCATTTTGTCGAGGAACATTTGCGGGTCTTCATGATCTTGTCCTTCGAAGATTGGCAGAGATAAAGGCCTCCTGGGTACCCTATCGGTTTGCATATGATTCAATGTTCTCATGGTCGCAGTTATTGCCTCGGCCATCTGCTTCAGCGATTGCTCCAGTTCTGTAGGCTGCGCTCTGTAGGCTGCAGTTTCTGTTTTATCAAATGAAATGACTAATTGTGGTCTAACTCTCTGCGTTTTATAGTTCGGTGTTGAGCTTGGCATTGCTTCGCTTGCCGGCGGGGTAGATCTAACGCTTGCTTCTACTTCTGCAGCTTCCGCTTCGTTATTAGGCATGTTCGAAGTATTTGACAGACCTCCTGGTATCCCTTGGCCACTGGTCCTGTCTAGCTCGGGAGCACTAAGGGCGTGAATCCGAAGGCCTCGGATACAAACAAGTAGTTGTGAGTCAAAACTAAACAACACCAATCTTACCTACGCTGTATCTGCATACATGAAGGCTTGAATTGAAAACAAATTTCACTTTGTTTAAAGTATTTCGTCTGATGCGAAATGCGAATAAAATATAATTTTAAATAAAACACGTATTTATGAAAATATTGCAGAAAAAATAATAACAATGCGATCTAGGTATAACGAAAATAAAAGTATATTCCAAGTAATGTATGATGTAATAAATAATGTTAATTAATAGAAGTAATTTGTGAAGTCAGATGTAGCACGCGGGACAAGTTTGCAGTATCATGTCGCGGATGGCTCTGTTACCTTCCCTTAGGTACCAGGCAGCTTCTTAGGCAGCCGCGAGCGTGGTTTTTTCCTTTCATGGATTGTGGTACTTTTCCGTTGCGGTAGGTCAGAAGCGCCGTATCAAGGGGCTCCGCCTACCGCACGTGGCGACTATCCGCGCTGCTGTGCCTGATGCACCCCTAGTACCTACAGAAATTGTACACAGAAGAGCTCTTTCTATGCCTGCACATAACAATATATATATATATATATATATATATATATATATATATATATATATATATATATATATATTATATATATATATATATATATATATATATATATATATATATATATATATATATATATATATATATATATATATATATATATATATATATATATATATATATATATATATATATATATATATATATATATATATATATATATATATATACAGGGTGTCCCACTTAACTTGTCTCACCATTGGGATCTCAGAAACCGTTAGAGATACGAATTGGATTAAATGAGACAAAAATTGCCCTACATAGTGACTATTTCATACTCAGTCATCTGTTATGCAAATGATCTGAAATTTGGGTGTTTTATGTAAAGCAAAGTTTTAAACCTACCTGTGGTAGTAGAAATCTCACACGACGTTTCGTTTCTTTGGAACAATCTTCAACTTTTATTTTCCTTATGGCAGCCATATTGTTTTATATCAGCAGCGTCCGGGTGCCAGTATTGCAATTACAGCAGTTTTTTAAATTTTCAAATCAAACCATAAATAAAGAAGTTATGACCTAAAATCTGCTTGGCGGCTATAATCAAAGTAGGCTGACACAAAATACAGTGGTGACTACCGATTTACGTTGAAGTGAACATGCAAACATGGTACAGAATGGCCGAACTTTTTATTAGATTAAACTCAAAACTAAACATAAAACAACTTAATAATAACTATAAATGTTCAAAATGGCCACCATTTTGATTAATACACAGTTGAACCCTTCTTTCAATATCGCCGATAGCTTTTGCGATGACATTATGATGTAGATTATTGAAGGCTGCTGCTAGGTGCTCTCGGAGTTCGACATTGTTAGAGGGGATTGCGTACGCTATGTTCTTGAGGTATCCCCAAAGAAAATAATCAAGCGGATTGATGTCCGGGGACCTCGGTGCCCAAGCAACACAACAATTATTAGGTACCTGTCTTCTGGCAAAAATACAATTGTCCGTGGGACCCCGATTTCCTATCCTTGTGAGGCCAGTTGTTGTCCATAAATTCGGAAACAGCACGCGTATTATGGGCGGGGGCTCCATCGTGCTGGTAATACATATCACGTACGGCAGCCAACGACAGACCATCAAAAAAGCGTTGAAAACCTTCTTGAAGGAACCTCAGGTA
>CAXKVY010015274.1:0-20492 GCA_964058915.1 Tetropium fuscum
GTAATACCAAATGTGATAATACTTATAATGATTACAATGATCAGTTGACACGTTCCAATGCGAAAATATATAAATTTAACTGAGTCATCTATTTCAATTTATTTTTTTATTTATTTTTATAAATTTTTTATAATTTAATTTTTACTTTTATAAAAATTTTATAACATTTTTATTTTTATATTTTTCTTTTGATGTCATTGTCCTTATTATTATTGATCATTTCAGTATACTTTTACGTTCTAGATATCTGATTTTGTTCTACCCTGGAATTGGATGTCTTTTGGGTAAGTTATTTTAATATTAATAAATAAATAAAATAAATATCAAATGTCGCGTATAGATTTAAAACCACTATTCTAAAATTTTTAAATTAATAATGGTGTACTCTCCTTAGTCCTTTCTTTTATATGTGTGAGTTAAAAAAAAATATAGTACAGAAATATTTTTAAAAATAACCCTTTATTGAAGTACTCTAAAAAGAAGAAAATAAACTTTAAATTAAATCTATCAATTTATTAAATTATACAATTTATATGATATAAAAGCTTGTCGCGAGACAACCATCAATTTATTATTAATGGTTTAATTTAATTTAAAGTTTATTTTCTTCTTTTTACAGCATTTAAATAAAAGCTTGTTTTTAAGTGTTTTATTAATATTAATTTATTTTTTATTTTTTAGTTATCACTGGACATGTTTCTAAATCTGTTCATTTCATTTAAATCGTCATTGTTGCATGGTAGTTTTCCTGTTAATTTAGTACAGTCTAGTTCTTCAATAAGGAGACCTTCTAGTGATTGTACTCTACTTAAAACACTATAAATTAATAATAGAATTAATATGTAAATAATAAATAATGTAATAATAATAATAGTAATAATAATAATAATAATTAATATTAATAATAGTATTAATGAATATGTAAATGTAGCAAAAAAAATCATGCAAATTAAACAACAAAATATCATACCAACTAATTTTAATGGGTAAAAACGATAAAATAAATTGTTGAAAATGTTGGTCCCAATCAGTAAAAATAAAAAAGATCACCGGTCAATACGAGGCCCCCTGCTCAAATATCAAAATGTCCACGGGTGGGCACGTGGCGCCCAACGTGTTAAGGCCACGTACGCTTGATCAACAGCGAATAGACAACGGCATGGTCGACAGTACTACCCTGCATTTTATATACTGTTTCATGCCCTGCATAATATAACAAAATCGTAAATAGGCACTCCAAAAACCCCGGGATAACAACATTTCAGACCGATTGAAGTAATTAAGTTTTTGGTCCCCATCTTGAATTTGTTTTATCGCCAGCAGTTGACCCTTGTCGGTCCCTACAACATTTGTTCGAGCACCATCAAACTATCATTAACTTTTGCCCAATTATCCCTCTTTGAAAAATACATTGAGGATGCTGTGAAATAAGCCCTGTAATACCTACTGTACAGGTATTGAAGCTATAATGAATTTAAAAAAAAGGTTTGCATGAAATTTAGTTGAAATTAAATAGGTATAGTATGAATATGAATGCAAACACAATCAGAAGCACAAAGTATATCTTGGTTTCAATTAACAAATTGTTAGTAACATTTGTTTTAATTAATTAATTTTATAAATTATAAAATACGTATTTCAGTATGAAGTAATGTCTGGCATTTACCAGAGTTAAATGGGCACATTGGAAATATTTTCTTTGGCAATAGGGATTTAAAGCGTACTACAAAGTTCGTATCCGTACCGAACTGCGCACGTGCAGAATCGATTTTTCGTATTTGACATGTTTTGGTAGGTTTTGGTTTTGAGTTACTGACATTTTTTTAATGGACACTTGTTTTTTTATTCCGTATCTGGTGCAGTTTCTTCTGCTCTTTTCAGTGGTATAATATTTCAGGTAGATCATAATAATATGTTACTACTTAGTTCGTATTAATTGGTAATACTTATTTACCAAAGCAAGTACCAAAGCAAGTATTTAGCAAGTACCAAAAGTGACATTTTACTGGACGAGTAGACATATTCCAGTAAAAGCTAGCTGGAAGCCTACGAGTCCAGTAGAAACACTTTACGGCTGTGTTGTGTACACTATTATTTCTTCAATAATACTAATAAAATACACTACAATAAAAATACACTAATACATCAATATCTATCTGGTGTCTAGAATACATTTCAACAATACAATTCATTGTTGATTTGCTTAGCAACTGACAGTAGGGTAAAAATTGACACTTAGCAGTTCGTGTCCCCATTGATATTATATATTCAGGAATTGTTAATTATAATGGTGAGAGAGAACACAAAAGGAGCTTTGTGAACTTTTTAAGAACCGTCGTAATCGAACACCAATTAGGCAATCAACCGTAAGCAAAATCGAAAAAAAATCCAAAGACTTCGGTAATGTGAGGAATAATTATACAAGAGGTCGACCTACAGTTGAAGAGGACGTTCAGTTAAATGTTTTGATTGGCAGTACAGGAAAATCAACATAAACCTAGTCGAGATGTCGCCTCAGACAATGAAATTTGTCAGAGTTCAGTTTTGAGGCATTTAAAAAAGAACAAATGGCATTCCTATAAAGTACAATTAATTCACGAGCTAAATGAGGATGAACGCAGAATTCTGCGAGATCATGATGAATTGATGTAACAACGATCCCCAATTACTGACACTGATTGACTTTTCGGATGAGGTTACGTTTAGTTTAAATAGTAGCGTAAATAAGCAAAATTGTCGATACTGGAGCACCAGAAAATCCACATTGGACCAGGGAATGTCGTACCCAATTTCCACAAAAAGTGAACGTTTGGACCGGGATTGTGGACAATAAAATTATATGTCCGTCCTTCATTGAAGGAACTGGTGAAACATATTTAAATTTTCTGGAAAATAATTTAATTCCCGCGCTTACACCATTATATCCAAGTGATGCAGATCCAGATGTGCTTACTTGGGTAACATTTTCCCTAAGATATGGATTGGTAGATGGGCCAGTAGAGTGGCCGACTAGATCTCCCGATTTAACCCCTCTAGATTTTTTCTTGTGGGGTTACCTAAAACCCAAGGTCCCTCTGAATTGACTTAATAATATTGAGGAATTACAGGAAGTTAAATTAGATCAATCCGACGAGAAGTAGTCCAAGAGGTTTTACGGGAGGTCGAATTGCGTCTTGGATATTGCCCACAAGTAAATGGAGGACACTTTCAGCACTTAATTTGGAATTATATTAGTCATTTTACATCATTTTGTTATTTAAATAAATATTTAGTTTAAGAAAGGTAATGAATAATCATGTTAAATTGCGATTTTCTCGAAAATATTTTTATGTAACCTACCTAAAATTTAATACCACTGAAAAGAGCAGAATAAACTGCACCAGATACATGAATAAAAAGGTAAGTTGCTGTTCAAAAAAATGTCAGTGACGTCATTATCTCAAAAACAAAAACCTATCAAAACATAACACTCGGAGTAGTTTCCACAAACACCAAAACACTTTCACTTCGCTCGAAGCGCGTTTCGCCAACCAAGTTGGCATCATCTGGAGACGATTAAAACTAATCTTGAACTACAAAATCTACCATATTTATACTATTTTCATGGTGACGTCACTAATGATATCACCGTGAAATTTACGCGTGACTAATCACGCTTCAATGATCGGTTGCTAAGCAACGCGTAAAGCGGGCTATACGGTATAGGTCCCTTGTCGCTATTAATACTACTTTTACATTTTACAATTTCTATGCTCTCAAATGCATCCAACTGTCTATTATTGGTCACATTTCTAACTAATCTTAAATTACTAATATCTATTATGGAGATATTATCTAGACTTATCTGTTCTTCCATATTTTAGATGAGCCATATGCTCTTTAAATCTGGCGTTAATTGATCGTCTCGTTTGTCCAACATATTTTCTTTCACAATCATTACAACTAATTTCGTAAATCCCAGACCTTTCATTTGGAACAATTTTATCCTTTGGATTGTCTAAAAGTTTTAGACAATCCAAAGTAATTTATTACTCGACGAATAAATCGCTGTTATACCCACGTTTTTGAAGACCTTACTCAAACTACGAGTAAACCGGGGTTCATACGGGATGGATACATATTTTGGAGTCTCTATATCCTTTTGAAAGGTCGTAGAATTACGAAGTGTGTCCTTAAATTTACGCTTCCTAATTCGTTTTTCAACTATATCTCTAGGATAACCATTACTCACAGCTATATCTTTAATTAATACTTTTTCTTTTTCAAACCTCTCATTACTGAGAGAGAAACTTAGTAAACGATGGACAAGAAAATTAAAACTTGCCATTTTATGTTGATAGCAGTAGTGAGAGTCATTAGCGATATATCTGATCGTACTGGTATCTTTTCTATATATATATATATATATATATATATATATATATATATATATATATATATATATATCAAATTCTAACCCATTGTCACTATTTTTAATTACTAATTAGTAATTAAATATATATATATATATATATATATATATATATATATATATATATATATATATATATATATATATATATATATATATATATATATATATATAGAAAATTAGAATTAAAAAATTAACTAATTAGAATTTAAAAAAATAACTAGCAATTTAAAATAGTTACATCAAAGGTTCCAGCCCTATCCAGTACTATCGCAACATGTCAAATTTAAAAATAGTTGAGGCTGAAAACGATGATGAAACAAAATCGACGTGTTCCAGTCTTTTCCACAAAAGTTGATCAATTCGGTGTTATCGAATTTATTCCAACCTTTACACGCTCACTGATATGTATATAGGTAGATAAAGTGTAATGCAGAGAATTTATACAAAATGTAAAAATTGCTGCATTGGCATAACGCTCAACAATAAGAATGACTCGTAATCTGAGAACTCTCGTGTCCCAAATAAAATATCGCGAAACTAAGCACTAGAGTATAAATAATATAATGCGACAAAACAGTAGATTAACCCCAACTGGCAACTAAAATTAAACCATAACGGAAGTGAAAAGCTGTGTGAAGATAATTTAATATTTAAAATGTTTTTCGCAAGAGTACATTTAGGTTTTATCAGACTTTGATTTAATCATGTCCAGGATTTCATTAAAAAATTTAATGAACACGTTATATAAAGCTTTCGCATGAAAAATTATATCTGTAGAAATAAATCCCCTTATAATTTGTAGATGCATCAAGAAAATCAGCGTTATTAGTTGGCTTCTCATATTCTTGCCGAGTTTGTGGTAGTTATCTCATGTTGGGATCAAGCTGTTGGAGTAGGTATATTTCGTAGTTGGACAAATTGTTCAGTGTTTGAACCCTAAACTTTAGGGGAGTTAATGTTGATAGCCGTCCCGACGCACATGTAGCGCCGCGGGTATACAAGACAACAAAACAACCACCTGTTTGATTTTATCAATGCATCCACATAAACGATGTACATTTTATCAAAATTCTAATTCCCATATAAATGTCTGAATTTGATCGGTATTCTGTCTTATATTTATATCGCTTAAATATATGACCGTTTATTCTATTCGATTCCTTTTCAGGTTTTCCTTTCACAACGATTATTGCGTTTTATATGGCTTTGTCGTTCTTTATATATCTTTTAAACGACACCTTACAAACCCATAAGTTTTCGACTAACACTTTCTTCTGCTGTCACATTAAATAAATACGTTTAACCAACATTTTACATGTATTTATATCTTTAATCAGTTTAAGCTATACTACCCTAAGGATGCGACACGTCATGTCGTTACACGTATATAAATATGTAATATTTTATTTTTTTATGCAAAATAATTTATAAAACCACTTCCATTATGAATTTTTAAAGGCAGCATTGCTTTATTTCTTTAGAACCACGTAAACATAAACTATGCGTATATTTAGACTAAGTTTGTAAACACCTCATTTGTTTATTCGAGCCATCCTGCATAAAATAACACACATTACACCAGTCTTACGTAGACAATGCGAATTATAAAATTTAGTAGCACAATTATTAAGCTTATATTAAATTCCTAATAATAAAGAATATTAGAAATAAGTTTATTATTATACGAGTTTTTTGGGCAGCTTCTAGAGGTTGAATAGTTTAATAATGCTCATAACTAAGGTCTAGGGACATTGTGGTAACTTTTAATATTTTTATATTAGAGACCTTTTGTGGTTCTCTCTGATTTTATAATGAATGCCCCAAAATTATATTGGTTTTACGACACAAACTTTCATTCATTATTTTATCGACATGCAGCATTTTTTTTTGTTTCACCTGATCCTTAGAGCCATTTGGAACCCTCCAAATCACAATTTAAACAAGAAACAGTAAAAATGAAACAAAATTACATGATACCAAACGTATTGTCCTTATTGCATATTTTTTTATATACACTTAGCCGCAAAAATAACGCACAACCAAAAATCATGCTCAATTTCAAAGTTAATTTTCTGGGGAACCGATAAATAGATTTCGATCTTTTTTTTTAACTGTGGCTTCGGTAATTGCACTGTGATATAATGTCTTATTCAGATTTCAGTTGTAAACTTATACAGGGTGCAAAAATGAGAATAGTTTTTTACGTTAACTTTGAGACACCCTGTAGGGAGCATTAGCAACAACAACGGCTGCATAATGAGATCATACTGTAGCTTCATGTTTTCTAAACATTTCTTTTAAATTTCTCTGATATCCGCAATATCAAAGAAAATACACAGTTTTATACTAGTACATGTTGTTCTTCAATAAATCACAATTTCACTGAATACTTATTTGGTTTAACAAACAAAGTAGTCTATGATATCAACAATTTCACTCAATGTCAGTTTTTGACAATTCCTTTATTTATTTATGTACCTATCGTCTTAAATTGAATAACTAAGGCCATCATTTCTGATTTGTTCTTCCGTGAAAATATGACTTGTGATGAATGTGTTAAAGCAGTGACGTTACATAACGTGTTGTCCCACGCTTCAGGGAAACTAATGACTATAACATACGTCCACGACAAGGCAGACCTCGGATAACTACCGGTGTTCTAGATCGCTATATTAGACTGCGTTCTTTAAGAGGCAAAACGTTTTACCACGGCAAAGAAACTTTTGACAGAACTCAGTGCAGTTCATAATATTCAACTAAGCATTGATACTGTGAGGACACGTGTGAACACAATTTGCATTTCAGAGGTCCAGCGACAGGCCGTGGATTAAATGCAAACCACCGCAGAGCTAGAATGCAATTCACCAGGGAGCATGCAAACTGGATTATTAAGGACTGGGAACACGTTCTATTTACAGACGAATCTAGGTTTTGTCTATATAGCTCCGATAGACGTCTAAGAGTTATCCACCGACCAGGTGAACGTTATGCACAGTGCAAAATACGTAAAATAACTTTATTTAATGGAGCTCTGTGATGTTTTGGGCTGGAATTTCCTTCACATCACGGACAGATATCGTACCTTTACATGGGGGTTCTTTAAATAGCGAAAAGTATATCAATGATGTTTTGTCTGAGCACGTTGTCCCTTTCTCTCCGTACATTGGGAATATTTTTCTTACTAATGCACGATAACGCAAGACTTCATGTAGCGCACATCGTCAATGAATATTAACAAGAAGTAAATATTCGAAATGTAAATTGGCCACCGCACAGTCCCGAGGTGAATCCTATTGAGCACTTATGGGATATTATTGGTAGGGCATTGAGACCGCATCAACCCCCTCTTGCCAACCTGCAAGTTGTCCAAATAATGGTTACCGATATTTGGAAGGGACTTGACCAAAATCAAACATCCAATTTAATATCGAGTATTCCTCGGCGATGTGACGTAGTTGTTAGAAGTAGAGGTGGAAACACGCGCTACACTACACGCGAAACATTACTATCTACTTTTTTTTGCTATGTATTGCTCATTATTGTTAGTTCTAGTTAGGAGTTCGAGGTGTGCGGATGTGTTTGTGCTGTAGCAGACAGTCTGATCATAAACTACTTGAGACCTGAGAAGGCGATTAGACACTAATTAAGGGAATTATTACCTAAAGCCAAGAACTACGAAGTGGATGCACCACATAAACCATCTTTTACAAGACGTTAGATCTAAAATCGTTGAACTGCTTTTCTAAGGCTTTTCAAATTTTAACTTTCTATGGGCTAAGCGCAAGTGCTTATCAGCGGATAAGCACTTGGTCAACCAACTCAACCGGAGAGTCAAGGCAGCCCTCCAAAAGCACCGAGATGAAAGATAGCAGCTCCATCTGGGGTCCCTAGACCCCTAGGATAACAGCCTATAGAAAGTGCAGCGAGCCCTGACTTCCACCCGAAAACCGATGCCTCCAATCCACGGCGAGAGAGGACTTGTCTACACCCGACGAAAAAAGGCGGAATATTTCGCCGGACGAGAATAAGGACCACGTAGACGAAGTGAACTGAAGGGGTAAGCGGCTAAGACGACAGCCAGACGAGAACCAGATCCAACCATCATATCCAGAAGAGATCATCGGTATCCTGACCCACGTCAACGTACGGAAGGCACCTGGTCGAGACGGGATAGGAAACCGGATTTTCAGGATGCTCCCTCGTAAGGCAGTGGCCACACTTGTGGCTATCACAAACGCTATTCTGAGGCTCCGCTATTTTCCCTCCAGATGGAAAAAGGCAGACGTGATTTTCATCAAAGGACCACCTCTTCCCACAAAACTATAGGCTGATATAGGCACCTGTTCAACCTATACACCGCGGACATGCCGAGGACAAACAACACCACCCTGGCTCTCTACGCAGACGACACTGCCATCCGCTCCAGACCCTGCCAAGCGAGGCAGGCCACCCGCTACCTGCAGGAAGCCGCTTCGCTTCTCGAGGACTAGTGCAACCGATGGAAGGTGGAAATCCACGCGTGAGCCAAGCAGTGCTGTTCCGAAGGGTTCGCAAGCAGAGGCCAACAGGACACGTCGTCATGAACGACGCCGACGTCAACATCCAGTGGGAGAACAACGTCAAGTACATTGGCGTGACTCTGGATCGAGCCCTGACGTGGAAGGACCGCTACGAGAAATGATGCTACTAGATGAATAGATGCCACTACCAAAAAGGCAAATATCACCCGAGCCCTGCTTCCGATGTTAGTCAGCGAAAAGAGGCTGAGCCTGAGGAATAAGACGACCCTTATAAAGACCGTCCTACGCCCACAGCTAACCTACGCATCTACCGCATGGGGATATGTAGCAAGGACGCACCTTAAGAGGATCCAAGCAGTGGAAAACATGGCACTTGAAAATATACGGACTGCAGTAGGCGCCCCATGGTATGTGACCAACGAGGTTATCGGTAGGGACCTGAAGTACAAGACGGCCACGGAGATTCACGCCAAGAAGCTCTACGTCATCGCAGAGGACCACGGGAACCCGCTGATCCGGCTGGCTACGGACTACGATCCAGAGGAAGCAGGACCTCACAAGCGGCCAAAGACCCAGATCCTGGATAACGGGTAAGTATAAGATAATCACGATCACGATCACGATATGTTTCAGCACGACTGATGCGAGAAGAAGCAGACGACACCGAAGAAAAGAACAGTACCAAAGAAAACGGATCGAGAAGATACTAAAACAGCCCAATCCAGTGGACGGCGAGGCCAACTGCCTTGTCAAACCACACACCCTTACCTTACTTGATGGAGCCAGCGAGCTGATAGTTGATCATCTCGCGAGCTCCGTCATCCTGAGCTACAATGCCCATCCTCCCATACCAACCTGAATGCCGCCCAGCCTGGCTCCAGCAAGCCCGGCGAGAGGCAGGAAGGATCCCTCAAACACTCGACACGACACACTCGGGGGTAATACTTACCGACAAAGAAAGTCAAGACGCCAGAAGATAAATATTAAATAAATATTAGGGGTAAAGAGCGATGGGACCGCTCGGGCCCCTTCTATCGAGGTTACATCTTTAGCCAAGAATATTGGCGCGCTAATTATTGTTAGTGTTATTATTAGTTTAATGTTGTCAAAATGTTATTTTTATACATTTCTATTTTCATATTTTCTTTGATAAATTTCTTATTTTCTTGGATATTGCAGATATCGGCGTAATTTAAAAACGAAATGTTCAGAAAACATGAGGCTACAGTATGATTTCATTATGCATCTGTTATTGTTGCTAATGGTGTCTACAGGGTGTCTCAAATTTAACGTAAAAAACTATTCTCATTTTTGCGCCCTGTATAAGCCTATAACTGAAATCTGAATAAAGAATTCTATCACATTGCAATTACCAAAGAAACAAATCTACAGTTCAAAGTAAAAATATCGAAATCGATCTATCAGTTCGCGAGAAAATCAACTTTGTAATTGAGCATAATTTTTGGTTGTGCGTTATTTTTGTGTATTTAACTAAATATCTTCGAAATGCACATAACGATGTACTGCAATTCAAATGAACTGGCAATTTATTAAAATAATCAATACCTTTGTAAAACAATGAGTTCATCGTTTGACTGTAGTTAGTACGTTGGATGTGAATATTTGAAGTATTTCTAGTGTAATTAGTCCTCATGATCATCGGAATTTTTTAAAATATAGTTACTAAAGTATTTTGGCAGCAAGTTGTTCATTACTTTATATATAAAAACCACGGCACAATACAATATTATAAATACAACCATTGTAAGGCCGATAGCATGAAAGAGATGAAAAGTAAAAGTTTATTTGATATTTTATTATATATGTATACAAATATAACTGTTAAAGGATAGTGTTATCAAGAATGAAACCAATATATTTGATTTCCGTAACAAAATTAATATTTTCATTGTTGAAGGAAATGTTAACAGAATTAATGTCAATATTATTGTATTTATATTTGGTTGTTAATACTATAGCTTTGGTTTTATAAACATTTAGCTCTAATTTATTAATGTTTAGGTAATTGTTGACACTTTCTAATGTTCTATTCATTTTAGCTACACATTCGGCCAAATCTCGATCACTACACGCCAAATTATCTGCAAATAAATATATCAAAAATACCACTAAAAATCGGGTTATCTAGAGCTCATTAACTATAACGTTGCCATACTTGTTACTTGGGGGTAGATATAGCTCATAACAAGCTAAGAAAAAACTTTACGAAAAAATTGAAAATTCGCGCTTTCAGAATGACTCGCGCTTGCAAAATCTTCAGTGCCTCGGCTTCTAGATCACCTATAATAAATCCTTTTGTACTTAATCTGGGGTAGCTCTACATGATAGACACGAATATCATATTTATTTTTGCCTAGAAGCCAATTAGAGCCGCTTATACCTAATTTCTACTTATCGTTTGTAAAACCCGAGCAAAAAACCCTCATTATATCGATCCCTTTACACCTGCTACCGCATTTTAACGGAGTTGTTAAGTATAATCGATTTCCAGGAATTTAAGGAAATACGAATGATTTTATATACATCGCCCATCACATTATGACATTATCATGTAGTATAATATATTGATCACACTATATACCTTTCGTCATATCATAAAACAATTGGATGGTGAATGTGATGCAGAATAAGAATGTTTTCCATTCAAATATTACGGATCAATTTTACACGTTCCTCGGCCGTGTCACATCGGCATCATTGGCATTCATTGGAAGCCTAAATTGCCTAATAGAAGTAATACAGTTATTCCTTAATTTAGTCTATTATTTTGATGGCTTTTGTGTTAAAATTGATTAGTTATTAGTATTCTATCAAAACATAACAACTTGTTGAATGAAAGCACCTTTATAGTGACGATTTTAGCTTGCTGTAAAAAAAGTTATACTGCCCCGATCTCCCATTGCGGCAATTGTGGGTATCCTTTGAAACATTTTTATGTCTCATATACACTGCTGGCCAATAGGTTGGAATAATTCAAATTTTTAGGGTAAGTTTCGATACATATATCTTCTGAACGATATGGAATATCAAAATACGGATTTCAGGACGTTTTTGGAAATTTCATCGACAAAAACTGGTCTGAATATCAATTTTCCATTATGCTCAAAAAAGGAATATACGGGGGTGTAAACTAAACCCCTAAAAAAATCAAAATTTCATTCTTACCGAGAATTTAGGAAAACCAAAATCGAGTTAAATTTTTTATACCGGGGTAATCTATGGACCAATTCGAAAAAACAAATTTGGCCGATTTTTGATATCTCGCTTATTTTTGAATATACGGCGTTTTTATTGAAATTAGGACAATTTTTTGGAAATGTATCTCTTACTTTTTAAAAACAAAGTAAGTAATGGATTTTTTTCTTATTTTCAAGTAAGCTTACATGCCTCTAGCTGCCTCAGTAGCTAGAATTGACATTTCTTATACAGGGTGCCTGCGAAAACATTTAATAAGCATGTGTCACGAAAAATCTGTATATTTAAATAAACTGTGTGCAGAACCCTGTATGATTAAAATGAACGATAATTTTAAAATTTTAAAACTGTGAAGGGAAACCTTAGAAAAATATCTCGAAACGGTTTTTTATTTTTCTTGATCGGATGAGTATTATCATAATCACCAGCTAATCGTTACTACCGCAAGTTTTTTAAATGTTTTATATAGGGATTTACCGTGTAATTACAACGAAACTGTAAATTATGATAATACTCATCCGATCAAGAAAAATAAAAAACCGTTTCGAGATATTTTTCTAAGGTTTCCCTTCACAGTTTTAAAATTTTAAAATTATCGTTCATTTTAATCATACAGGGTTCTGCACACAGTTTATTTAAATATACAGATTTTTCGTGACACATGCTTATTAAATGTTTTCGCAGGCACCCTGTATAAGAAATGTCAATTCTAGCTACTGAGGCAGCTAGAGGCATGTAAGCTTACTTGAAAATAAGAAAAAAATCCATTACTTACTTTGTTTTTAAAAAGTAAGAGATACATTTCCAAAAAATTGTCCTAATTTCAATAAAAACGCCGTATATTCAAAAATAAGCGAGATATCAAAAATCGGCCAAATTTGTTTTTTCGAATTGGTCCATAGATTACCCCGGTATAAAAAATTTAACTCGATTTTGGTTTTCCTAAATTCTCGGTAAGAATGAAATTTTGATTTTTTTAGGGGTTTAGTTTACACCCCCGTATATTCCTTTTTTGAGCATAATGGAAAATTGATATTCAGACCAGTTTTTGTCGATGAAATTTCCAAAAACGTCCTGAAATCCGTATTTTGATATTCCATATCGTTCAGAAGATATATGTATCGAAACTTACCCTAAAAATTTGAATTATTCCAACCTATTGGCCAGCAGTGTATTTCGATGTTACAAACAGTTCTTTCCTATTTTTCCCATGTAACATTTTCACATGTTACAAACAGTACTTCCCATTTTTTGCGTAATTAATCACACTCACGTTATATTTCATGATGCCGGTAGAAAATTAAATAAAAACTAATATTTCATTATGCAAATATCTATGTTACATGAATTTGAATTTACATGGATTTGAGCATGAATGAATTTAGATATATCACAATGACACAAACAGAAACCAGCATACACTTTTCTTCTAAAGATGGCATACAAATGACATACAAAATGCCGCGAATGGCGAATGGGTGTCTGCAATACCATTGCGCTGATATAGAATAGGAGAAAACTAAATAACGAGCTACGATTAGTACCCAAGTTTAAGATTAGGGAACTTACTAACCCTATAAGTAACTCATTTTCCAACTACTAATATGTACGGTCCCCGCCTCCCAAAAGTCCACAACTTTCCGTTGCCACAGTAATTTTTTTCATTTTTCGTTAATGTAAATTGGGTTTTGTTAAAATTGTTCAGTGACGTGCAATAAGAAAATTGAAAATATGTTTATTGGGCAAGAGTTTGGTAATTAAAATATTACAAAAAATTCATATTTTATAGCAGAACCGTTAGCTGCTAAGACATTTTCCAATCGCCTTGGCATCGACATAATTGAGGTATAAACAACGTTTCAACGTTGTTTGTACCTCAAATATAATACCTTCGTTATAACGAAGGGATTATATCTCTCACTAGACACTGTGTCCCCCATACGTACTTTTTGTACTCTACCAGATAAGTAGTATCGCAACCATTCTAATACTGTTTCACCAATTCAGTAAACTTACAGTTTGTTTAACAAGATATCTCGATCTATAGTTTCGACCGCTCTCTTAAGATCTAGTAATACAGCTATAACATATTTATTAGCATCAGTGTCAAATCTGAATTTTGTTACGGCCAGTAGGGAACATTCCCATTTTTTTATTGCAGAAAAATGTTTTACCATACTGAAAAATGAGATATGCAAAATATGACTTAATTCCCAATAATAAATTTGTTATAAATTATTAGTCTCGCGGGCGAGCGAATCATTTCAAACAGGTTCAAAGTCGTGAACATCCTACAATTTACAAACGACGAGGAGACCGATTCGGTCGGCTACGGGAGATCCCAGCACGCGACCGATTGATTTCATGGTTCATTCGGCCGCTTTCCGGCGCAACGGCTACCGAATATTGCAGGCTGTGACGTCACCGCTCGTTTCGGGACGCTTCAATTTTGTCGCTTTTAGATCCTTCATAGTGATCTCGCGGAATTATAAATCTTGTTTTTTTTTGTGAAGTACACGTTTTATTACAACATTACGCTATGTTTTTTAGTATTATTTTTATATTTAAAATTTTAGTCATGTTCCCTATTAGAGAGCTGTTTCACAAGAATGTTGTTTCCGGAAACCGGATTGAATGTTTAGTAATATTTCATTGCTATGAAAGTGATTAAGTACATGATAATAAACTACAAGTTCAAGCAGATTGAAGGCAGATTATATTAATCGGACGATACTCACATCCTTTAACAGAGTTAGGTATTGGAATAATAGTACTTAACTTTAGTTTGTCAGGAATTCCGCTCCCCAGTGATGTATTAACAAAATGTTTTTGCATGCCATTTGGTCTTAAAAATGCGTTACACATTGGAGCATTGTCCATATAGACAACAAAATAATATTTCCTGCTTCATTCCGTAACATATGAAGGTATAAAACTAAATGCGAATAGAATATAAAATGTGCTATTAAAATGCCCTACTCTTAAAACATCTGAAGAAGTCTCTAGGACATAGGTCGCTTTATAAAAAAATTTGCTCAGGTAAACAAATATTGAAGAAAGAAAAAGAATGAGCCAATTGGTCGTATATCTCAATCCAAAGATGCTTTTAAAAATGGAAATCTATTTATTTATTATACTATTTATTTATGAATATAAAATATTAATCATTTTTAAAAAGCCAGATCCTTTCGTTTAAATGGCAGCTGCTGCATTACAAATGTTGCAATTGCCATGCTAGGCCAAGCCATCACAGGTGAGTGAAATTTTGACCCATCGAAGCAAAACTTGTAGTAGAATATTTTATCCCGGATAAATTTTGTGAATTTTTTCAGGCCATGCCTTCCTGGTTTTGTAGAAACAGTCACATATTTCAAGTGCACACAATTATCTTAAATAGGTCGTGTTAGAAACAAATAACGTACGCTGTCTTATTTGCTAATGTCTTTGATTTTCTAATGACTTCATGTTATGCATTACATCTAGCGGCAATCTTTTTTACATTTTGAAGTTGCTCAAGATTTCATATGAATTATTGGAAATTCACGTACAAAATCCAGAACTTGGGGGAGTTTGAGCAACAACAGACGGGCGAAAGGCGAAAACTTAGCTACATGATGGCGCTTCATAATTCGGTAAATTTAGATTTTGGGTTTATTCTTTTTGCCCGAAATATTATAGTTCCTATCAATTATATCCTATCAATATTATTTTCACACGTTCACATTTTATATATAAGAGTATTCCGTTCTATATTTTACGTACATACTTTTTAGATAAGGACAACTGTATACAACCTTTAGTTGATTATAATTAATCTCATTTTTGAAACATTTTTATGGAAGCAATTAAAACTTATTAGGGGTATATATATATATATATATATATATATATATATATATATATATATATATATATATATATATATATATATATATATATATATATATATATATATATATATATATATATATATATATATATATATATATATATATATATATATATATATATATATATATATATATATATATATATATATATATATATATATATATATATATATATATATATATATATATATATATATATATATATATATATATATATATATAATGCCGTTTATATTATATTATTTTACCTATTTTCTCTATTGAACAATAAACAGAATGCATACATTTTATATTATTAAACACTATCTAGTTGATTATCGATTTCTTACGCTCGTTAAAGTTTCATCTGAAAGCGTAACCCTCGTGGAAAGAAGGAGACTTTTTAGTTGTTCCAAATTATTGCCTTTCACCCTGTATGCTCGGTGTATGTTGTCATAGTCTTTCGTCCTCCTGCGTGTGAGGCATTAATAGACGTGAGCACCCGAAGAAAATAACTATAATGATGGTTTATGTGCGAAAAGTTTAGCTAAACGATTTTTTACTTTTAGGGGCGTTTCGAGTTTCTACTAAAATGTTTCCAAACTTTTAAATGGTTTGTATTATAGAGTTTTTGTTCCGTTTTAGTCTTGACTACATCAATTACATTAAACAGCCGCGCTCCCAACAAAATTTATTGTAGTTTTAGTTTTGGGAAAGCCTTTAGCTTTATTTAAAATACTATTAAGAATACATAAAGTGCATTGCCTCTTTGCAATAAAACATGAAATTTATGTACGTAGCCGAAGCTATGGAAGTGTTTTAAGATAAATAGAATCAGACCCTACTTTATTATGCCTAATGCAGATATCTGAGCGGGATAATAACGTATAACTGATACCTATTTCGTAGTAGAAAACATACCTGAATAGATTGTTTAAGCACCATGATAAAACTATTATTCAGTAACAACATCTTTTATATCATCTTAAAGCAGACATTAATACAAAGGAGATCACTCTTATGAAGCTTCTTAGACCTATTTAAAATTATCTTAAAATGTCTTTAAAAAAGTCGACACTGCTCTTAACAACGTTGTCAGCGCCTTTTTAAAAACCTTGCCTTAAACCCAATAGGGTTTATTCCTTTCACTGTTTATATTTTATATTTTTGAACAGTTTTATTTAGCTTGACTTAAAAAACTACAAAATAATTAGGACACAAACCTGGAACTTCCTGAGATTCTGATGTTTAGTATGAATTAAAAACGTCCTTCGGGCATAATTTTCTGTGATGACTTGTCTGTGCAGCAAATTTGTTCCTTAACTAACCTCACTTTCGTAAGTACCATGTACCGTTTTTTAGTATAATTGTGATAATTTGATGTCTTTATTGTAGTCTTCCTGAAGAAGAATCAAAATAGATTCGAAAGCTTGAAAAGAAAAAAGAGTTCACTTTATTTCTTACCCCCGACCGCTTACCCAATCATAACCCAAGTTAATCCTTAACTTAGTTAGTCAGGACTAATCGTCGCGTATGCATATATATATATATATATATATATATATATATATATATATATATATATATATATATATATATATATATATATATATATATATATATATATATATATATATATATATATATATATATATATATATATATATATATATATATATATATATGTATATATATATATATATATATATATATATATATATATATATATATATATATATATATATATATATATATATATATATATGTATATATATATATATATATATATATATATATATATATATATATATATATATATATATATATATATATATATATATATATATATATATATATATATATAAAGGCATATATATATATATATATGCCTTTTTGTTTTAACACGGCGTTAGGGCATTTAATCTTTATAATGGTTTCATAAAGACGATTATCAAGAATGCTAAGAATGCAGTTGTGTAATTTTTTAAAAATCTTTAATAGCTCTAATAAGCATTGAAAATTACAGGATTTAAAATCTACTTAAAATGTACTCATTTACATGATAAAACTATTAGTAACAATTTGAGACCTTATTAAATCTAAATGGAACTTAAGAATCCATTAAAACCGCTTAGTTTTATGAAGGGAATTTTATAAGGTATAACACGTTCATTATAAGTGCAAGTGATATTAACGGCAAATAAGTTTTAGTATTGAAAATACTTCTGGGCGCGTGTATATAGGAGCCGTCTTTAATGGGAGCTGTGACGAAAACGTTCGTGACATGCGACGTGCTATTTATCTGTCCAGTTAGCAAGGTCAGGGAATCCGGAAAGGTCACAATTTGCTGTGTTCGGAAATAAATACTAAAATAAGAAAATAAATTGGTTTTAGTTATAGGCTGACTAGTTAATATTGCTATTTAAGAATGGCTGTAAGGTCAGACAGTATAACATACTTCAAATTTTGGAGGTCAAGCTTTATGTTTAAAAATATATCAATAGCTTATTCATTAGAATGTTTGTGTTTGAAACACGCCTAAAACAAAATACTTCAATATTATCTGCTTCGATCCCCGATGGGCACCGGCAGCTGCCATAGGCGTAGAATTTATTCAACAGTCGGAAGTTGAGTACTAAGTAGGTGCTAATCAGCACAGTTGCTAAATTGATTCAATACAATTCTAAAGTAGATAAAAACCGATAAAAATTGTTATTTTAACATATAAGAACTGTGTAACTAATCAAGTACAGTAAACAAAAAGTTGTATCTGATATTTTCAATACGCTTAAGATACTTGCGTAGGATGCAAGGTCTGTGAATTTTTTCATATGGTTTTATAGAAGGTTTTAAAACTTGCCTACCTAATAGGAGGAAATACACTTCAAGTCTATTAGGCGTTTATCATAGCATCTATAAGGCTGAAGACATTTTGTATCCGTTACAAAACTTTCTTAAAACTCCCTAAAGTTCAAATGACTTAAATTGTTACTTGGGTTACATAGGCCTTATTCGTTGTCCAATATCCAAGAGGGATATAAAAACTATACAATTTCATAAATATAAATGTGCATAACTTTAAAACTGGTGATATTGCAGGTATGTAATAGTTTTTACGTGTATAGAGGGCCGAAATAAGGAGATTACGTGCGGCCTAAGTTGGGCCGTACAACATTTTACGCAGATATAACTGTTTTTTCAATTTTACCCATACAATTAAAATTAATTTTATTAAAGACGGTATTAACGGTATTAACCAACAATAAAATTCGCATGATGCGTAACGTTGCTTACCTACCAACAATGCTTACCCACCTTGTTGTTTGACATTAACATAAAATAGGCAATCTTCAGAAGACTTCAAGAACAGCCTCGATTTTGATTTTTTTTTAAATTTTGTTTTTTTATATTATTAAAAATCAGAAACCATTTGGAGCAGGGACGGAATTATTTCTATTGTTTAAACAATATTTATGCTATTTATGTAAGAAAGAATTTTTTTATGGGTACAATATCCATTGAAAACTTGGAATAAAGAGATATATATGTTATTTTTTTTAGATTGCTATTGTAAATATTTTAAAATTATTTAATATATGTACCAACAGATGTTAATTACCTATAAGTTCTTTTTCGTTTATATTTTGCGTTTCGGAGACTTCATCTTCTTCTATAAGTGGTGAGTGGTTATCGCAGTCACTTTCACTGTAAATGCAGGCAGGTGAACAATGAAGACCACTTTTTCTGCCGTCACACGCTGAACCGCATTCTGTTTTGCAAGAGCAAAATATGATTTTTAAAACGTTGTTAGATGCTGCTGGTTGCGTCATTTTGATTGGTTGTAAATAATTAGCTGTTTGCCAACACCATTCTTCAGGAGGCATTGAAGAATTATTTTTCCATTGCTAGACATGCAAGTAGACTCTCTTAATATGTTGTTTTGCTGCATGTTCTGTCGAAGGTAACGAATGAAGTTGTACGCTTTTATCTTTTGAAGCTAATACTATGAAAATTTTATATCGTAGTTCATTCAAGTTTTAGCATTTTTAGCACCATACATTGTGAGAATACCACTAATACCTTCATGAAAAAGCACTTCTTCACTTTGCTACCCAACTATAAAAATTTCAGCTGATACACGTAACTTCTGTTCAACATTAAAAATTATAATAAAATTATTTTTATCTGTGTTATTGGAAGTGTATGTAGTATCACATTTAGTGAATGCATGAATAAATAAAAGATGCTCTTTTTTAATATTTACGTATTTCATTAGCATAGTTTTTGTTGAATAATCTCGTAAGGCATTATTTTTTAATGGTTTAAAAAAGTTCTTTATCGTCAGGTGCTAAAGCCATCAATGACATCAATGTTCTCTGCCACAACAACTGTATGAAGAAAGGAACAATATACAGCTGATTGGACAATTAAACTATTAGCATCACTTTCTGGTTCACCCACTCAATTTCATTT
>CAXKVY010015275.1:0-24197 GCA_964058915.1 Tetropium fuscum
TCACGCGACATCACTAAATTAACACTGAAAAATTGATTTTCACTACACTTTAGCCGAAATAATTCTGAAGAGCCTCAATAAAGACGAAAGATCTTGTGCAAATTATCAATTATTAGTTTCCGTGTACCTATATGTCCAGATATACAAATGGTGAGTGTTTTCGTTTGATATCTAATTTTAATTCATTGCTACTAACCCAAGATTACCTACTTGTAAAATGATATGAATAGTAAAGAACTTAAAAACTAATATCCAAGGTGAAATATAGGAAGTTTCTACGAAATTTCGAAAAAATAAATAATTTTACTTTCAACTAAGCAAGCAATGTCAGTAGCACTAGTTTATGAAATTATCAGTGTAAACTTAGCAGAACAATCTTGAGGATCGAAAAAATGTATAGCCTTATGATTTGCCATTCATTAATCGTGAAAGTGATAATTTAAACCGTTTTTCATTTTAAAAAAAATTGAATGTCCTGCTAACTTCATCTATAATTAAAAAAATGTTAGGAGTGTGCACTTAGGAATTTGCTGTTTTTTAACCGTAAACAAATGTTAAACCAAATTTGAAAAAAAAATCGTATTTATCTGAAATAAGCTCATTAAATATTTGATAGGCTTGAATAGAAACCTCAAAGAATAATTCCGATGGTTGTTTTAAAGCACCTCTTGTTAAATTTTTAAGGTATTCGCTAACCTCAACAGTTGGTTTCAGAAGAGTTGCTAAATTGTATGGAAAAATCAGAATGTGCACAATATCGGGAAATATAAAATAGTGATGATAATACTGAAGAATTTAGATCAGTCGGACAAATTATGAATTATTTCTGAAAAGAAATCGATATTTTCAGACATGTCAAACGAAGCGACCCTTTTCGTCTTTGTCTTTAAATGAAAACTATTTTAAGGAAAATTACCAAACTTGGCCGTCTTTACTCTAAGAAGATTTAAAACATTTAATTTTTTTTCTGATTCAGGGACTTGTGTCACGGAAATATGGAAATGTGATCCGCTTAGTTGCATATATTTTCCCAAACGTCCCTCCAATTTGTCAGTTTGGAACTTTCCTAATAACAGAAATTTCCCTTGAAATGATTCAATTTCATATGATTCAAACAAGTACTGAACAATTGATGATTAATTGATGTTTTTGTAGCATGGTTTCTTAAACCTTCAAATTGTAAAGCTGTACATTTTGAAGTGTCGTTCGAGTGAGGATGGATTTAAAATTTTTTTTGAGAGAATAGGGGCCAATTTAACAATTTGATTACTTTCCTCGGAGTATATTTTTTCTAAATAGACAAATTTGCATACAAAATTAAATTAGAGTTTTCGAAACGACGAAAAAATAAACGACCGTTCATTATTTTTTTGGTTTAACCAATTGTTGCGAATTGATATAAATAAATGCACCGTATCAAAAAGTAAATAAATTATGTGCTGGGCGTCAGAAGGATTGTCAGTAAAGCAGGGTAAATCTTTGTTACCTGTATTACTTAAAAGTCGATAACGACTTCGCTTCATTCTATGATTGTCACAAATTAAAGAAATAATGCGGTAACCAATTTCTGTTAGCGCTTTAATTACATTTAAAATCATTTCTTTTAAATCAACTGCTGATGATTGCTTTACTGGATAATGAGCAACAATATCTACTCTCTTAGAAAAAATTGAACTTAACATTACCGATTAAATCTCCATCCTTATATTCAATTTTAGGAGCAACGTGAATTTCATGAAATAAAATATTTACTGTTTTTTCATGCTCTTCCAAATGCTGATTTTGTTTAAAGGTAGGGATTTGTTGCTTTTTTATATCGATATCAGATTTTAGGTCAGCGGTTATTCTTTTTAGGTAATCTGTATGGGGAATTGTTAAAACCTGCGCATTTCTCAAAGCATTATATCCACCGGGAAATGAAAAAAAAAGAGAAGACGCCCACAAAAACATTTCAGTTGAATATTGAAGGCACCGTATTGATCTTTTATGAAATTTAATTTTTTCACAGGTACAATTTCAGGTGATTTTTTTGTCATGTAGAACGGTTGATTCGGAAATATTGAAAGAATAGCGTTTTTTCTAAGTTTTGGTTTCTCTCTAGGAACCTCCAAGATAGAACCATCGTCTCTAGTCACTATTTATTTTTATAATACACGACTCTGAATGCACACGACGAAATGTCTAATGTTGACTACTGAACAGACTACTGAATGTTTTGTAGAGTTGAAGGACGACTCTCTATGAATGGCTTTAATCCATATTTGTTTAATTTCCTCATATTTTATAGGAAAATACATATAATAGGCTATAGGAAAAGTAGTTGTTTTAATAGATTCTACAAGATTGGCCATTTTAAAGTTCATATAGATCAAGAGTGAATAGTAGACTAGGTAGTTATTTTTCTATCAATGTGAGTGTTGCCTGTCAAAACTAATGTCGCATTAAAATGTCACTGTGAAAATAGTGCAAGTGTAAACGACGAACTAAATAAATCGTACATCATTCTGAAGGGTGGGCTCTTCAGAATAAAGACGAAAGAACTGGTGAAACTTGGGCTACCTCTACTTTCGCAGCGATGAGTGTAATAATGCTGCTAAACTAGTCTTCCCAGAACAGATGTAAAATAAAGTCTCACAGTCACTTCCTTGCCATTCCAGTCTTGCATTTATTCTAATAAAAATCTAGTGTTTAAAATGTATGAGCATTCGTACGTTTGCCTGTTTAATTGGAAAATTATGTATAAATAAGATACACACTTCCAAAAAGATCCGTGATGTTGATATTAAACAATAGTGTATCGGGTGACTCTATATATGTTTAAAACGACCACCTACTTAGGAATTGTCATGTATCCAAAAGCGTTTTATTGCATGTTATTTAATGCTTCCTTGGCCATAGTACGAATGTCGGCCTGTAATTATTATTGATAACTAATTATACATAATCACTTCTGAGTCATCGCATTCTACAGAATGCCTTCAACTGAGGCGCAATATGTAAATAAATAGTAAAAAACATAATACGGATGTGCGTAATCTTTGCAAAATAAACAAAAATGATAAATAATGAAACTGAGCACTGCACGGAAACCCTAACTGTTATCATATTGTCTACATATCATATATTAAATATGTATATACATGTAAGGATAGCCGGTTCCTTGCGGTAATTTAAATGTTAATTGAACAAAAACTAATAGTATCTAATAATAAATCACTCACTTTTTATGCGTGTGCGTTTGTATTTGTCAGGACTGGTCTTCTGTCAGAGATAACCTACGTAACCAAAGCCAATATGAGCATCCTTGCAAGACATTTTGGATGGCAATAAGATAATAAAGAACAATTGCATTGACATTGTTGATATATTTGTACTTTTGACTTTACTTGATCTTAATCCAAAATATATAAGCTAACTAACTGTAAGCACAAGGCCCAACAGTTGGACTACCTCAAATGCGCTATTCCCGAAGGTCACACATCAAAATGCTAGCTGCTAGACTTAAAAACTGGTAGTCTCCCTATCTACTTTATGAACTAACTGTCAGTAGTAAAACCACCGACAGCTCACTGCCCCAATCAGAGCACCCGAAGGTCTCCTACAAAAACGTGAGGAATATCAAGCAGGTCATTAACATTCATGGCATCGGCGTTGGAAATGTCGAGTCCCTCCTTGGATTGACTTCGTGGTGGTCGGTCATCCAGGTCCAGCGTTGGAATGGACAACCCGCGATAACTCAACTCACTCAATAAAAACTGGCAGCGTCCCTACCTAACATTGCTCATTGCTTTGCATGAATTCACTTTTATCCAAAAATGATGCTAATATTATTGCCATGGCAATGTTCACAATATAATCAATGCATTTGTTTATTTTTATAATCAACAGCAATTACTTTCCAAAAATAATTTCTACACATGCAATAACGGTCAAGCATAAGATACTCAGTGATTAACTCACCAGAACAGAAGCAAATATTCACAATGCACTTTTATTTCGGCACTGCACCACAAAATCCCACTGACTTCTAACAATCACGATTTAATAATGTGGCCTAATACCCTAATATTCTCGGCAAAGCACTATTCATCGTAATACCGTCTTCGGTCTCTGTGTCAGCTCAAGCCAAATAATATAAACATAGACAAAAGTATCGGGTGTTGTTAAGTGGAGCGCTCGCCCAACGATTATATATTGTCCTCAGCTAACAGATTTACGACCCTAAGGGAACGTTGAGATAATATTTGGCTGGGAATGCCATACAAATTAGAACTTAAAAATATGTGCCTTACATACATAATAGAAATCTTCAAGCTATTATACTCGTTAAATTTTGCAGAATTTTGCACACCCATTTCCCATTTTCAACTACCATTGAACAGTCAAATTCGGTGTCTAAGATACCTAAGATACCCCCGTCCGTCGGCAACCGGCAGTGCCCTGTTGTGTAGCGATTTTTTTTTCCTTTTTTTGAAGAATTAATTCAATACCTACACCAAATGGGAAATGGGTGTGCAAAATTATGTAAATGAAACGTTTATAAGGGCTTTAAAATAATTTACATTCGCGCAAGGGGGAATTTTGCATCCCACTATACGTTTTCCCTTTCTAGTTCCTAGGGCAAGGTGTGCAAAATTCGTGGTAGGGTGTGCAAAATTGTGCAAAATATGTGCAAAATTGTGAGGTAAATTTCGGTTTACTTACTGCAGTTGGGGGGAACAACTTGACTGACCCAGTTGTTTCATTAGTTAAAAATTGCAAAATTGTGCAAAATTGTGTGATAAATTTCGGTTTAGTTACTGCAGTTGGGGGGAACAACTTGACCGACCTAGTTGTTTCATTAGTAAAAAATTGCAAAATTGTGTGGTAGATTTCAATTTAGTTACTGCAGTTGGGGGGAACAACTTGACCGACCCAGTTGTTTCATTAGTTAGGAACTGGGCCCTTGGGTGCGATAAGTGAGAATAAAAAAAGGCATATTATTTCGTTTACATATTATGTTTTCGCATTATCGGGGTGGGTGATTTTTGTGATAATTAAAACAAAATAAAAGAATTTGTTTTATTAAATCTGTTTATTTTATTAACAAAGAGTAAAAATATCGGATTTTACAATTTGTGAATTTTGCACACTCATTTCCCATTTTCCAACTACCATTGAATAGTCAAATTCGGTGTCTAAGATACCTAAGATACCCCCGTCTGTCGGCAACCGGCAGTGCTCTGTAGTGTAGCGCGTTTTTTCCTTTTTTAATTACGGTGTTCAACACAAATAATTAATAATAATTAATTCATTACCTACAACAAAATTTGGAAATTGGCGTGCAAAATTATGTATATGAAACGTTTATAAGGGCCTTAAAATCAGTTACATTCGCGCAAAATAGGGGGGGCAACCGTCAACTTTACACCCCACCATACGTTTTCCCTTTCTAGTTACTAGGGCAAGGTGTGCAAAATTCGGAATAGCGTGCAAAGTGTGCAAAATTGTGCAAAATATGTGCAAAATTGTGAGGTACATTTCGATTTAGTTACTGCAGTTGGGGGGAACAGCTTGACTAATAACCCAGAAAAAGGCATTTTCTTTCGTTTACATATTATGTTTTCGCATTATCGGGGTGGGTGATTTTTGTGATAATTTAAATATATATATATATATATATATATATATATATATATATATATATATATATATATATATATATATATATATATATATATATATATATATATACAGGGTGAGTCAGTTTTTTGTAGACAAACTTTAACAGGGGATAGAACGCACGTTTTTAAAAAGAAAAGTGCCTATAAAGATATGGCCGATCTAGCTTCCTAAGGAAGATACAGGGTGTTAAAATTTAATTTTTTTTTACATTAATGTGTAATATTTTCTGAACGGAATGATATATTCACTAAATATTTTACACATATCTTAACCTGCATAGGATCAACATGTTGTATTGTTCCTGTCGAAAATACTATAGTGGATGTTACTTTTTTCGGGTACTTCGACTATTCTGCATAATAGAACTTTTTTTTCGTACGCCACTGACATTATCTGATACATATTTCTAAAATAACGGCCCCTTAGTAACAATTTTGATCTCTTGTAATTTTGCTCTAACTATGACAGTTTTCGAGATATTGGCCGTTGTTTCTCTGACAGTGTAATGTCGTTATTATAATTTTTTTTTCTCGAATTTTCTTTATGACTTATAAACGAACGCTTAGATTTTTTCATGTTTGGGGGATAATGCCTATTAATTAAGGCGCATAACACAAGCGGTAAGAATGTTCAAAAACTTGCACAGTGGCGGGGTGGAAGGGGTGCTCCACCCCTTTCGTAAACAGAACATCTATATATATATATATATATATATATATATATATATATATATATATATATATATATATATATATATATATATATATATATATATATATATATATATATATATATATATATATATATATATATATATATATATATATATATATATATATATATATATATATATATATATATATATATATATATATATATATATATATATATATATATATATATATGTATATATATATATATATATATATATATATATATATATATATATATATATATATATATATATATATAATTGTTTTATATCTATATGTAATAATATAATTGATATATAATTGTTAAGATACCTAATTTTCCTAACTAATACTTTCGTATTTCGAAACTTAGTTTCATATAAAATCAAAAATTGTTTTGTAGGATGGGAAAATAAATGAGTAATATGAGCACCCCTGAAATAAATGCTCTTAAATGCTGGAAGTAGAAATATTACTCGTTTAGGGATACTGCAAATAATTGGTAGAAATACGGCACAAAAGGGCGCCATACTATAAACAAGGTATCACCAGAAGAGGAAATAACAGAAACATGGTTAAAAGATGAAATAGTAGGTAATAGGAAAAAATCTCTTAAAATGGTGTTTCACACCAACAAAAATCATGTTATTCATGTTTCTTATAAGGTCTAGTTTAACAACCATCCTGTGAATAGGCATTGTTCTAAAGGATCCTACGAATTGTGCCGTCGATGGACGCCAGTACCTACGCCTGAATCTGAACTGATATTCGTATTTAAATTTTTGCATCTTGTTTAGCATTTATAGAAAATCTTGCTGAGCGTGAGTAATGCTAGTGTCAATTCCGGCATACTTGACGTATTTAATTTGCCTACGTATTGGAATCGGGACCAATGCAATGGTAAGGTGCTGAATCATCCTTGAATTAGCAGATAATAATTAACAGATGCCAAAAGAGGTTAGATTTTATTTATTCCATGCAGGATCCGCCTTCTTCTAAAGTTCGCATGAAGCAGTTAAAATTTATTGGCCTTTATTACATTATAGTATCAATATTCTAATCACATCCCCGCCAAATATTGCAAATAGTATACCTGGTTTAATTGACAAGGTCAACTGATGTTACAAAACGTCCACACAAGTCTTGCGAAATATTGTTGGTGTTTTATACCCGATGTTTGTAAACTGATAATCTTCAGTGGAACAGAAAACAGGTGACTGGTGATACGTAATGTGGCACATGTTTGGTATTTCCTAATGTAATTCTCTGGTTTCTAGTGTTTAGAATATCTGAAATATATACGAGACCAGAAGCAGATCATTTGGCCTCATGCCCATGAACGAATGCTCTTGATATTATAAAGATAGTATTGAAACCGAACAAAAAATCGTTGATATGGGAGACCTTTGGACATTATTCTTATATATGTGAACAATATATGTTAGGACAGTGGCGTAGTGATGCCTTTACTGGCCCCGGGCCCCCTACCCATTAAAAAACGAAGTATCTACTTACGTTTTTTTAGAAAATAAATAACGAACATAACAAAATCACAAAACATTAAAAGCAATAACAAGCAGCATATCATAAAATATAAAAAAAATTATATCACTGATCTAATTAACATTTTTTTCCTCGCCTTATTATTTGCAAAAACCGATACAATGGAAGACACGTCTATTTGTATGTCTGTCCCATGGTGTTTTTAAGAAATGTTTTTATTAATTTCAACTTGGAAAATGATCCGTACAGGGATACTTAGGAAAATGTAGCAAGCCGTCAAAAATTTTGCTAAAACTACTCCAGGAACTAAAATTTTCAACTAAAATAAACTCCATTAAGCCTTTAATGGATTTGATCCTACCCAAATCGCCCTATAAGAAACAAGTGAAGAAATTGTATCGGAAATATCATCGGAATATTTGATGTACAATTTCTGGCCCATCGCATACAATTCATCATCAGAAACTGAATCATTACCTAAAATTTCCGCAGATATTCCGCGAAAAGTTTTATCTAGTTTTATCGGCCGTAAGCTCTACTAACGAAATTCTTTTAAAAGATACGCGAAAAGAAATAAAAATCGAGAAGTTTTTATAAAATATATAGGAAAGTAAAGGAAATTATTTAAAATCTATTTGGAAACGAAGTAAGACTTGAAAATAGTTTGTTTTACTTACGTAGATGATTTTTTTAAATTAATGTAAAATATTTTTTTTTACTTAATGGGAATTATTTATATGTAGAACCGGGAACACACGGAACATTGGTGACTACGCCCCTGTGTTAGGAACATTTTACATATTTAACAAAAACATACAACAATAACAAATTAACCGCGAGTCATATCGGTTGGCCCAGAGAAAAAGCTCGTATCAGTCCAAGTACGTCAACAAATCAGTTACCACTGCGTTACATATATTATTGGGATTATGGGATATTTTGTTTAAAATGATTATAAATTTATAATACATATAATATACAATATACATACGACTAATTTTTCACAATCAGCAAACACGCAGTATGCCAAATTTGTATCAATTTAGGAACCTAGCTGCACTCCTGGAATACTCCCGAGCCCGATATCTGTTTTATAACACATTTCATACAAGTTTATATACGAATATTCTCTCAACCTCCCGGAAGGAATATTCTTTTAGATATCCATATAATATCACAGGAATATCTTTCTTCTAACTGATAATTCATAAAATATTCAATTTAATAGATATTAATAGAACATATGTAGACAATATTACACGAATATCCAAATGTGGTGATCTTTTAAAGAATGAAATAAGAATAATCTCCTAGTATTTTTTAAAAATATGTATTTTTTTTCTTCAAAATAGATACCGAGAGATATATTGAAAGTAAAACTTAGTTAATGTATCCTAAAAACAGTCTAAAATTAGACAAAATATTGTCCTGAAATCATTTTCAAAATGTTGAATTTTGCTCTTTGAACCCTGATTTTATGCTAGAACTATATGCATCTGCTATTTATTGTAAACTTACACAACACAAATTTATATGTGAATATTCTCTCAACTTCCCGAAAGGAATATTCTTTTTTAGGTATGTTTATAATATCACAGGATTATCTGTCTTCTAACGGATTAGTCATGGAATATTCGAATTAATAGATATAACACAAAGGAGAAGACATTTATTCAGTTATTGATTATAGAAATTATTACTGTAGCCACAGCTTAAAACATGAGGAAACACATGCAAACACTGCGAGTGTACACATTTAGGAAACTCATGTATTTTCTTATAATTTTCCAGCAATAGAATCTCCCCTAGAAAATGTTGCTGCTTGGCTACCGTTTTTGGTGCCTTTATTGAAGTCTGTTGATATCACAAAAACATACACGCTATGTTTGTTTTTTTTACCACATTATTATATATGTTCACCTTTTCGGAATTTCTTTTATTGATAACAACCACAGGATTGATTTGTCGGTTTGCCTTTAATGTTATAAAATAAATAAAATTACAAAAAAAAATATATATCGGCAAGAACGAGTTTTCTGGTAAATCGGTAACTATCGTTTGTTTTCCGTTCACCACCATTACATCGACGTCTATCAACTACACAGAGTCAAATGTAAACTAATAAATAGCTGGCATAAACAGATTTATATATGTTAATTCGACGTCTACTAACTTTGTTGGTAAAAAATGTGAAGTATTTGTTAGGGGGTTAGGGCGGCTATAGACGTCGTAAAATTGAGGTGTGACAGCACGCACTACGGCCTAAACGTCTATAGACGTCGCTGTCCGTGAACGTGTTCATACATTACAATAATGTCCAGATGAGTTTATCTTTTAAAGAATGAAATAAGAATATTCTCCCAACATTGTTTATAAAATAATATTTAAAACATCAATTCATTTTTAAAGATACAATTTTTTCAAAATAGATACCTAGAGATATATTGAACGTCAAACTTAATTTTCATTAATATATCCTAAAAACTAGAGATGCAACGGATAGTTGTTTGGCCGGATATCGGATACCGGATGTCCAACACAGGCGTTCGAGTCGCACAGGCAAGGCCCAGCGAACGCGATCGGATCGATTCGGGCGGTTTCGTGTATCAGTATCAGTTGTTTACTAGCTGCTTGCTGCATGATTTGCGTCGTAAAAACTAAAAACAATTAAAACAAAACATGTTTATAGTTTTTTAGAAGGTTCTTTTATTTTCTTTGTGGCTTTTTGTAACTTTTTCTACTTTAAATAAAAGCAATCATAATTATAAGCCATTTTATTATTATTAACCACACAAAGATTTATGTATTAAAGTTGATTTTAGGGAAGTGTGTCGCAGTTTTTTAATATCCGGTATCCGGCCGGATATTCAGCTACTATCCGGAATCCGACCGGACATGAAATTTAGGCCGGATAGTCTCCGGATATCCGTTTCATCTCCACTAAAAACATCCTAAAATTCGACAAAATATTGTCCTAAAATTATTTAAAAAATCTGGAATTTTGCTCTGAGATCCCTGATTTTATGCTAGAAGCTGCTATTTATTGTAAACATACACAACACAAGTTTACATGTGAATATTCTCTCAACCTCCGGGGAGGAATATTCTTTTTTAGATGCCCATATAATACCTATCACAGGAAAATATTTCTTCTAACTGATTATTCATAAAATATTCAATTTAATAGATTAATAGAACATATGTAGAAAATGTTATAGGAATATCCAAACGAGTTTATCTTTTAAAGAACAAAATAAGAATATTCTCCCAGTATGTTTTATAAAATATTATGTAAAGCGTCAATTAATTTTTAAAAATACTTTTTTTCAAAATAGATACCTAGAGATATATTGAGTTAAACTTAATTTTCTTCAATATGCCCTAAAAACATCATAAAATTCAACAAAATAATGTCCTAAAAATTATCCTGATTTTATTCTAGAAATGTGTACAGCTGCTATTTATTGTAAACCTACACAACACACAAGTTCATGTGCGAATATTCTCTCAACCTCTCGGAGGAAATATTCTTTTTTAGATATCCATATAATACCACTGGAACATCTTCGAACGGATTATTCATAGAACATTCGGTTTAATAGATATTAATAGAACATATATTATGTAGGTAATATTACAGGAATATCCTAATTAGTTTACCGTTAAAAGGATGAAATTAGAAGATTCTCGCAGTATTTTTTATACATTATGTAAAACGTCAATTAATTTTTAAAAATACTTTTTCTCCAAAATAGATATCGAGAAATATATTGAGAGTCAAACTTAATTTTCGTTAAATGTCCTAAAAACGTCCTAAAATTACGCAATGTACACTTTACGTTTAGCGTCGCCAGACCATAAATAATCCTATTCCAGAATCAATTTTATATAATTGTGTTTGTTTTTTTTCGGTTTGAATATCATTATTTGAGGAATATTCGTTCATGGATATTGATGTGATGAACTAGATGATGCTTTTTTGCATCATCTAGTATGTATATAGTTACTGGGGTAATTGGTGGAAATATTATTTATATTTAGACTTTCGTACCTCTCTACGTGTAGTGCCGTGGGCAATAATCGATTTAAACAATTTAAAATCAAAGCGTATTCGCACGTGCCGATATAAAATACAAACCCAACATTAATGATCAATTAATCAGTTACTTTGTGATTTAAATACGTAAATACGTGTATATATTTTAAGACAACTGCAATTTAACAATAACTGCGATAAATTGGCCAGTGCAGTAACTACGGGTTTATTTGCATAGCTCAATTATAAAAATAACTGTTTTCATATTTATGCTGCAATGAATATATTTCGTCAAGACTTAGTCAAGACTTTCGTCAAGAATCGTCAAGACTTGGCAACAATGTTCGCTGGTCAGTTGGTGACGCGTGACGTTTTTTGTTTTGAATTTTGTGTTCATTTTAAAACTTCACCACTCTTAAAATTTGGAACAAGTCTCATATACAAAATTCTTCGGAATTTATAATGATGCACTAAATTGCACTAAATTGGGCAACACATTTTAATGAACTATGTAAAAAATTATCAGCTGTATGTTTCGCGCTATATAGATTAAGAAATATTACAAATAGAATAATCTTGCTGTCATATTAGTATGAAAATCGTTAGTATGAATCGTTTTTTTTTGGTCCATCTCACCGTATCGAGAGAGTATTTGAATTATAAAAATATGTCATTAGGAATATAGTAGGATATTTTAAAGAACTGCAGAGATTGCTAGTAACATCCATAAATATCTTGGAAATATTAGTGTATACTAAAACTAACATTGACAAATACGTGAACTTTTAACCGATAATGTGTTTTACAGCGTAGATAAATACACTCAGAGGCACAAAATTCGACAATCTAAAATTTACCAAAAATTCATTTGAAAATATTTTCCTAACTATAGGTTCGATTTACATGATATTTTTTGAAATTGTAGGTTTGTTGCTTGAATGCAGATATGATACTGAATTTCAGCTCAATTTTAAATTTTCCCTTTACCACTCCCTGTAATTGAAAACTCGCAAAATATTTGAGAATTCGCCACGTCGAATTTTATTTTAAGAGGGAACATTTTTGACAGTTAAAGGGTTTTGATATGTTTAGGGGGATGAACATAGGGGATGAACCCCTAACAAACCCAGTTGTAAAATCTTAAATGGAACATCCCCGCGTGTTACACATAATTTAAAAGCCCTTTTCATTGCGAATCATTTTTGGAAATCGGGTGAGATTTTACAAAATTATTTCAAAACATTTTTAATCATAGCAATCAATTTATGTTGCTTTATTAAGTGTTCAAAATGTTTACCATTTCTTTGCATACAACAATAAAGACGTTGTGATATGTGACTAGCCTCTATACGGCCCATCACCATTTTAAAAAATAACTTCTATTGACATAATTCTCTCTAGTCCCGAAAAAATACTGGAATTTCATGCAACTGATGCGCGAATCAGGAGCTAGATTAGATACAGGCAATTGCCTTCTGCTGAAGCAATCCAGGATATTAGTTTCTGATTTATAGAAATCCTGACTATTCAGTCTTCTGGTTCATGTATTCAAATCTCATTTAGTTCCTTGTTACACCACTGATTTTTTTGTACGTCTGTAAATGCGGCGACTCAACTTTCTTTAAGTCGTGAACCGTCGTCCGTGATCGGAATTTTTAGCCTTCCTTGAATGCAGGCAGCGTATCGTTTTTTAAAAGCCCATACATTTTCCATATTTATTTCAGTTTCTGTATGAAACGTTTTGTAAGATACGGAAATACGATGGTTTGCCCAAGCGTTTACCTAAGCTTTAGAGAATGTTGATATTGTTTGTAAATTTCTTTGCCTTAGAAACGCGATAAAATGTCCCTGTAGTAAATCGCTTTCTTCGATCTTTTCGTACGTAGTTTTTTAAAAAACTAAATGTTATATATGATTAAATATTTTAACGTTTCTACACTGCAATCATATTTATGCGACTGTATGTATTCATTTGTTTCAGATGGTATTTCCGTAAAATTAAACGTATAGAAGCAGAGAAGAAACTGTTACTTCCGGAGAATGAACATGGTGCTTTTCTTATCCGTGACTCCGAAAGCAGACATAATGATTACTCCTTATCAGGTAAGTTTCATAGCTACATTTATATGTTGTGTGGAGGTGTTGTGAAGCATTGAGTTTAGTGGAGTTCAAGATGGTAAATAGTAAAGAGTCAGAGATTGATTCAACTTTTAGAGAATACGAAATAAGAATATTATAGACAGAGAATTCATTCAGCCGATAAATAAATCTAAAGCTATGTCATTAATGATATAACTAACACAAATGAAAAAGCTAATCCAAATATAAAAGCTTCTAACCTAGCCAGTCAAATAGTATGGGAAAATGTTGTACCTTGGACCAATTTTTAGAAAACATTTTTTTTCTCGGAATGATGAACGATTATGCCAATTTATTTTACATGAAAATAATAAAGAGTTTTTCCTATGTATGCCTCATCCGGTAGTTATGCAAAACTATAGTGTTTTTGTTTGATATACAAACTAGAACAAAAAATTGCTACTGGTAAAAATTTTATTTTATTTTATTTTTTAAGTAATTTATTTTTGTTTCCGAATGAATGCTATTCTTTAACTAGCTATTAAGTTTTTGTTTGCCTAACAATAATGATGGCTTTGTCAAAAATTGTGTTGTATATACAGGGTGGTTAAGAATTACAAAATCTTAAAATTTGGTAAACTTTGTGATTTTTATCACCCCGTATAAAAACATAATTGTGTCAATTTCATCATTAGTTTTTTTATACGCGGTGATCAAAAAGTACAAACTTTACTCTTACCGAATTTTAAGATTTTATAAATAATAATTTTATTAAAAATAATAAACATAATTTTTGTCGACATTACTTTAGGCAAGCAAAAACTTTAAAAAATAATAGCGTTTTCCCGAAAACTAAACATTTTTTGAGATTTTGTAACTTGTGACCACCCCGTATAAAAAATATGATTTTTGTCGAAGAGTAAATAAACTTTGTGATTTTTGATCACCCCGTATAAAAACATAATTGTAGCAAAATCATCATTAGTTTTTTATACGTGGTGATCAAAAAGTACAAACTTTATCTTACCAATTTTTGACCACCCCGTATAATAAACATAGTTTTTGTCGGCATTACTTTAGACAAGCCAAAACTTTGATAAATAAGCGTTTTCCCGAAAACTAAACATTTTTAGAGAATTTGTATTTTGTGGCCACCCCGTATAAACATATGATTTTTGTCGACGTCTTTACTATTTTTTGGGCAAGTAAAAACTTTTATAAATAATATTTTCTTTTTGTAATTTTTCACTCCGTATAATAAACATAATTTTTGTCGACATTACTTTAGGCAAGCAAAATGTTTTATAAATAATAGCGTTTTTCCGAAAAACATTTTTTGAGATTTTGTAATTTGTGACCACCCCGTATAAAAATATGATTTTTGTCGACGTCTTTACTATTTTTTGGGCAAGTAAAAACTTTTATAAATAATAACATTTTCTTTTTGTAATTTTTCACTCCGTATAATAAACATAATTTTTGTCGCCATTACTTTAGGCAAGCAAAAACTTTTATATATAATAGCGTTTTTCCGAAAAACATTTTTTGAGATTTTGTAATTTGTGACCACCCCATATAAAAAATATGATTTTTGTCGACGTCATTACTCCATTTTGGGCAAGTAAAAACTTTTATAAACAATAACATTTTCTCGACAATGTAAAATTTTATACGGTGTGATCAAAAAGTACAAACTGTACTCTCACCGAATTTTAAGATTTTGCAATTTTTGACAACCCCGTATAAGAAATATGATTTTTGTCGACGTCATTACTATTTTTGGGCCAGTAAAACTTTTATAAATAATAGCGTTTTCCCGACTACTAAACATTTTTAGAGATTTTGTAATTTGTGACCACCCCGTATAAAAAATATGATTTTTGTCGACGTCATTACTATTTTTTGGACAAGTAAAAACTTTTATAAACAATAACATTTTCTCGACAATGTAAAATTTTATACGGTGTGATCAAAAAGTACAAACTGTACTCTTACCGAATTTTAAGATTTTGCAATTTTGACAACCCCGTATAAGAAATATGATTTTTGTCGACGTCATTACTATTTTTGGGCCAGTAAAACTTTTATAAATAATAGCGTTTTCCCGAAAACTAAAAATTTTTAGAGATTTTGTAATTTGTGACCACCCCGTATAAAAAATATGATTTTTGTCGACGTCATTACTATTTTTGGGCCAGTAAAAACTTTTATAACTAATAGCGTTTTTCCGAAAATTAAACATTTTTTTAGTTTGTAATTTGTTTAAAAAATATAATTTTCTCGACGTCATTACTATTTTTTGGGCAAGTAAAAATTTTTATAAACAATAACATTTTCTCGACAATGTAAAATTTTATACGTGGTGATCAAAAAGTACAAACTTTACTCTTACCGAATTTTAAGATTTTGTAGTTTTTGACCACCCCGTATAATAAACATAATTTATGTCGACATTACTTTAAATAAGTAAAAACTTTTATAAACAATAGCGTATTCCCGAAAATTAAACATTTTTTGAGAGTTTGTTATTTGTGACCACCCCGTATAAAAAATATGAATTTTGGCGACGTCATTACTATTTTTTTGCAAGTAAAATTAAGGGAATTACTACTTAGGTATACTTGAACAGTTTTGATATTACAGGTAAAACTAATATTCATAAGATTAATAATTATTAAACACTAGCGGCCAAATGACCCAGGCAGCTCTCACGATCGGGAATGATTATCTTAAGCCCAAAAAAAAGATACAGGCGAAAAAGCAAAAAAAAAATAAAAAAAATCGAAATATTCGCTTTTTTTGTTTCGACTGTTTCGCCATGAAAGCTTTTTTTTAATATTCTAATTAATTTAATTCTAATATTCAGTAAATGCTATTCCGATGGGAAATTTGATTCTCTACAAAAAGTTTCATAAGAGATATATCGAAAGTTGCTTTGTTTACGAGATATATGGAAAAACCAAAAGGGGCGGTTTCCCCCCCCCCCCCCATCTGCAATTTCCACCCTCTAATTTAATAGCACCCCTCGTTTTTTTCTTCATTTATAACCAATTGCTCGATTACTGCAATAAGAACCCGTGAACGTAGTTCTTTATTGCCCTGTTTTGTAAGACATAATCAATAGCTTAACTAAATCAATCGTCCAAGCCACATCCCACATTATCGGTTCCTCTTTCGTCACGTGTATTAATCACGGAAGAGGTATTAATCACTTCTGCTCAGGCCGAATGGGATAACACGTCGAGTGCAATAAACACTTTTTGTACGAGTAGCATACAATATTTTTTCTACGTTCATGCAAAACCCAACAAAAAATGTTTTAGTATTGGCTATAATAATTTTCTATTAAAAATACACTTTATCTACCTGTTTTATATACTAATCAACACTCGCTTTTTTATTTCAGTCCGTGATGGTGATACGGTGAAACACTATAGGATAAGACAATTAGATGAAGGCGGTTTTTTCATAGCTCGAAGAACTACATTCAGAACCTTACAAGAATTAGTACAGCATTATAGTGAAGACGCAGACGGCCTTTGTGTCAATTTATGCAAGCCTTGTGTACAGGTAATATTTGTTTATCCATTTTTATTTATATAATATTTCGAATTAGCAAAAAAATACGAAACATAATCCATTTGGCTTAGAGCAGCTATTGGCTAATTCGCGTTAAACATTTGAAGTTATTATTATATTAATAAACTAATTTATAATTTTGTTATTATGCAGAGTAAGGTACCAGAGGTATGTCTTTATTCTCTATGTTATGTACCTACCATATTATTATAATCTTCTATTTTTTACGTTCTCATTAATTATCAAAAGAACGAAATGTGAATCTTTTTTTTTTCACATTCTCCTTCCACAAAAGCATATTCCATTTGAATTATCATATTGATCAGTTTTTGTTGATGTATGTAATAGTAATGCACCCAGACAAATTGTTATACCTCGCGCTACTATCCGGAGATTGTTAATTTTTTCAGAAGATGGTAATCAATCATTCATATCCATTAGTATTATTTTACCGACATCGACAGCGCAAATCGTCCTCGATCATATCGGACTACCAGGCGAACTGACAGATTCCAAATGTCAGAATATGTCTTGACAGCGTTTGACAAGGACGTTATGTCCGAGTAAACGCGACCACGAAGGAACATGTCATGGATAAAAATATTATGATATGGAAAGATTTTAGTTAAATATACAAAGTCAGCATGGAGTTGTTGATGAAAATAAAAACATATTAAAAATCTTATTGATGATACCTAGTTACTTTAAACAGCCAAATACGGAATTTAAAAAAAATAGTTTAGTGTGATCGGGACCTCCTAATGCAGAGGCCGGGAAAATCAGAAATATGACGACAATGACGTCACAAGACCGGTCTCGGTGATTTTACACTATTTGACATCAAGTCATCTATGATGTACCTACCGTACTCCGGGTTTCTATAAATCATTCCCTACGTATTTCTCGCTATGGTAGGATAGAGATATCGCACATGGGCAGCAACACTATCAAAAGTCCGAAAATTTCATATTTCAGGTTTTTGGCGCACCATGTGTAAAAATATCTCTATTTTATACAGCAACAGTGGCATAAAAGTAGTTTTAAAATTAAACCCTAGATGAAGACTATCGTTGTGAGAATAATTAAACACTTTTTCGCGAACAGTGTCATACGTTAGTTAGTTATGACAGTTTTGCTGCTAAAGTTTGTATGTTTTTTTTTACTTATGACAGTTTTGCTGCTTAATTTGTTTTAAGGTTTCATCACTTTGTTTTCAGTCTTAAACCTCTATCATATCTATCTAAAAAAAATCCTAAATGTATATTTGTTGGGGGAATTATTATTTTAGATAAAACCCATTCATCGTGTCAAAGAAAAAGAGTAATTTGTTTTCATGTACAGCTACTATGTTAAAAGTAAAATTTGGGAAAAAAATAAAAGCTCAATATCATTCAATCATTGTTTCCTGACGACTTATGACAGTGTTGTTGCCCATATGCGATATATAGAGTGTGTAAGTAAGATCGGACGCGAATCGACGAATCCCGCATACAACAGAGTACTGAGTAGTTAGTTAAGGCGTCGTCCGTTGTAGTGTTTGTTGATTATACTCGTAAAAGTTGTACGTTTTTCATAAGTAAAAAGCTCTATTTCAAAATTGTAATAAAGTTAAAATAATATGTAATTGAATGTGTAAGACTCCTCAAATGAATTTAGCTCTCGGTAACAATTCGTAGTCAGTAAAATAGACATCGGAAGGTGGTTTGTTTTTGTTGTGTGGCGTGCGTACGGAAGTCCCGGCGTTATCTGTTAAATGGCAAATGCCAGTACTGAAAGTTTTCCTGTGTAAATATTAAAAGTATGTTTCTTGTGTTATAAAAAACGCGTTTGTTGAAAATATACTTCACTACTTAAGGTAGGTGTCATTTACAATAAAATGCCATAAAGATATTGGCTATTTTGTAGAAAAAAGTGCAAACAAAATAATACTCAGGTGTTTTAAAAAGTAAAATCTAAATTTTTCCCATTATGGCTTCTAAATGTTGCGTACCTAAGTGCTCAAGCAATTACGATAGTACCAATACTTATGTGTCCGTGTTTTCTTTTCCAAAAGATGAGGAAATTGAACAAATATGGATTAAAGCCATTTATAGAGAGTCGTCCTACAAACATTAAGTAGTCTGTATTAGGTACTTTTCAGAATCGTGTATTATAAAAAAAGATACAATAAGTAGGGACGGTGGTTCTATCTTGGAGGTTCCTAGAGAGAAACCAAAACTTACAAAAAACGCTTTTCCTTCAATATTTCCGAATCAACCGTCCTGTATGACAAAAAAATCACCTGTTAAGCGAAAACACCCAGACGAAAGGATGAAAGGACGAAAGGCGACATGAGTTAGCAAATCGGCGTTTGTGATATTAAGTCGTAGGAGGGGGAAACTGTTGAAGGCACCGCAGCGTGCGCGTGGGGCGTGTGCGGTACTGAACACTGCTACTTTAGTTTATTTTATTATTACTCGAAGCAAAGTACAAAGTACAAATACTCTGGAGATTTACGTTAATAATTAATTATTTATTTAGTGTTTACATAGGTTGTATACTTCCCTATTTGAATCGGATTTCGTTCACGACTTTTCACGATTTTAATTTTTTTGCGTGGAACCCTATTTCTTTTCCAAAAATAAAAGTAGCCTAAGTTACTCCTTATAACATCAACTTTATGCCAGTGACAGCCCCGTTAAAACCGGTAAAGCCGTTTCGGAGATTAGCCGGAACAAACAGACAGACAAAAATTTCAAAAATTGTTTTTTTGTTATAAATACCGTATATACATTCATACGCATTTAGTGAAAAGCTGTAATTTTGACATTACAAACAGACACTTCAATTTAATTTATTTGTATAGATTATTTATTAGTGTTTATATTGGATTATATTGCATGTATACATTTTCATGGATTTTATTTTTTTTGGGCGGAAACCTATTTTTTTGCTAAGATAATAGCAGCCTAAGCTACTCCTTATAACATCAGGTATCTGCCAGTGAAAGTCCCGTCAAAATCGGTCCAGCCGTTTCAGAGATGTCATTATTTGGATTTGGACATTACAAACAGACATTTCGATTTAATTTATTTGTATATATTTGAGTTGTATAGACTATTTTTCAGGAATGGGTTCGCAGTGATAATGTATTAAATTTCGACCAACTTTTTACTTAAATTTAAGAAGAAAAAATTGTTCCATTTCCTTTTTAAAATTTCAGAAATTTTTGGTTTCTATATTTCCGTGACACAAGTCCTTGAATCAGAAAAAAAATTAAAAGTTTTAAGTCTTCATAGAGTAAAGTCGGCCAAGTTTGGTACATTTTCCTTAAAACAGTTTTTATTTGGTTCTTGGTTCTTCGTTTGACATGTCCGAAAATATCGATTTCTTTTCAAAAATAATTGCTAATTTGTCTGACATTAAACTAAATTCAGTATTATCAGTATTCAGTAATATTCAGTATTATCGTCATTATTTTATATTTCCGGATATTGTGCACACTGTTATTAAATTTGTTAATGGTTGTGAATATTGTTTAATGTACATTACTACAAATTCAGATTTAATAAATATTCAAAAATAATCAACAATGAAATTGACAGTCAAAATAATGATCAAACACAAAATTAATGAAATTTCATAATTAGAGCTTCGTTTTGCAATCGGTTTTAGTGGAGCTAGGGCTATTGGCGAGGCTACCTTAAGAGCCAACGCGTCTATTAGGGAACCTCTATGATGATGTGGAAACCCCCTTTCCAGTTATTTTATCATAAGTAACAGTTTGTTTTGAAATATGTTCAGTTTTAAAACCTCATAAAAACCTCTGTATATTGTATATTACGCTCGGCCGTGACGTCACGATACAGGTCCCTATCGTGACGTCACAAATTCTTGTCCGCGGCCTGTCTTACGGAGGTCCCGATATGATTTAATATTTTATCCACGCCAAAAGGGATAAAAATCGAGTTACACTACAAATAGGTAGATTTCTAAGATTAACTTCCCTTATTTGAAATGTCACTGCACGCCACAGTAGTACTGTCAGTCAAGGTGACAGATTCAAGTTTCTTATAATGAAGCGTTTGCTGGTCAGCCATTTCAATTGCGCGGCTCTGTTGATTATTTTATAGAGAATTACTTTTTCAGTTTTAGAGAATTACTTTTTATGGCAAAATGCCATAAAACAAACATTGTGTATACATAACTAAAATATTTACGCTATGTATTTGACTTCGCAAAGAAACATAGACCTAAGTACTTGTTCATTCGCCGTATACCGCGTTACTAACCAAAAGCCGAAATAATTCCATGGAAAACAAACGTTTTCCTATCGCTAAAGCAATGTTGCCGGTATTTGGTTTAGTCAATATTTAATTTGTCACGGTAGTGTTTTGTTTCTTAAAATTAAATTATTCTTAACGTTTTGTAATACGTAATAGAAACGTAAATATAATAATAATAAGAATGATTTTAATTAATATTAGTAATCGACTATTATTAAATTCTGATTGAAGACGGTTTGCGCTGTCTGTATATGTATTGTTTCTTCATGCTTAATTTTTTTTAAGTAGATGCCTGTTTTGTTAGAAAGATGGTACTGGATATATGAAATTATAATTATTTTATATGCTGTTTATACCCACAAAAGAACCACTAAAATGCAGGGGTCATGTAAATTGAACCCATATTGGTCACTCATTCGGGTGTTCACCCCCCCCCCCCCCCCCCCCAAGGCTCACAATTTTCAAACAAAAAAGCGAAAAAAAGAAACTCCTTTATTAAATTTTTTTTGAGTACGTATACATGCTATCCAAAATCTGTTAAATATTTACCGATACCATTTGTTCAATTTTATAACTTAATTACAATAATTTAAAATTTAAGACTTAGGAATCACCACAGTAATAAACCTAGAAATACCCTTACTATTTAAACACTGTTTCACATTATAAAAATTAGTCTTGTACTCAACATCTGAAGAAGCCACTGTGTTGGTGAAATAATTGTTAAGTTTAACAAATAAAAAGTGAGAATCTAACTACTGAAGTGTTTAATATTGTATAAAAATTTTATATTTTACGAGGATAATAAATTATAAACTTTTTCCCTTCTATATTGAAAATTCTCGCAAAATTTCCCTTGAGTTGGCAATACTAAATGCCACCCGCGCCGACGCGACGCCTACGACCGCTGCCCATGGTCTAGTTCATTCATTAGACAGGGTTGTAAGGTCTAATGACACACAAGTTGTAAGGTCTTATGACTTGGCCAAATCCAAAAAACGAAGACTTGATTTTGGATTGTAGGTTTTTTAAAATCAGTTTTGTTTCTTTTTAAGAATAGATTTTTCTTTGAATTCTTATTATATTTTTTAATTACCGATCTTAGATTTTTTTCTCCCCCCCATACACTTAACCCACCCCCCCAGACGAAATTTCTGGGCACGCTACTGTTGGTAATGTTAGAAGTTATTACAGTGTATTTGGATTCTGGTCACTACCACTTATCATACGGACCCAGTGGCTTCACAATACGTCCATATAGTAATGACAGATTATCTGAAAGCATGGCAACAAAGTCACAAAACTGTGTCCGTGACATACTGCGATAAATAACGAGACTGGCGCAATAGCGCGCCAATATTCTCGGCGCGCGAATGTGACCTCGATAGGAGGGGATCGAGCGGTACCATCGCTCTTTACTCCTAATATCTATGTAGGCCGCGACCGCCTCGTAAGGATTAGGCCGTGCATTTCACGAGACCCTCCCCAGAAATGTGATCAGTGTCACATGTTACGCAGCCTCCCCCGGTCCTGGTTGATGGGCCCCATCGGCAAAGCCTTGCTTCTGGCGCCTTTGACTTTCGTCGCCGATGTGTATTACCCCCGGGGGTGTCGTGTCAAAATTAATATAAAATATAAAAATTTGAGTATAAAAATAATACTAAAAAACATAGCGTAACGTTGTAATAAAACGCGTACTTCACAAAAAAACTATAAAGGATCTAAATAGCGATAAAATTGAAGCGGCCCGAGACGAGCTGTGACGTCACAGCCTACAATATTCGGTAGGCGTTGCGCCGGAAAGCGGCCGATTGAACTATGAAATCAAGCCGTCGAGTGATGAGATATCCAGTAGCCGATTGAATCGGGCTCCTCGTCGTTTGTAAATTGTAGGATGTGGCGTCACGACTTAGAACTTGTGACTAATAATTTATAACAAGTTTATTGTTGGGATTTAAGGCGACACATTTTGCATATCTTTTTCTTTCAGTATGGTAGAGCATTTTTATGCAATAAAAAAATGGGAATGTTCCCTATTCTGATTTGAAGAGAAGCGATATGAGCTCCGGCGGCCAAATGCTGAAATAATGTTTTTATTATACTTCTTTGAAACCCCCTTATTTTTCTTTTGTATTAGTGATAATGTTAGATGGCGTTTTTCGGGCTAGCGCACGTAAACAGCGTTCGAAAAAAGCTCTCCCGATCTCCCATTGTTTTTTGTTGTTGTTTTAAATATACTATATGCCTTGAAAACTAATAAAATATTATATTTGATTTATTCTTATGACCAATTAGGGTTAGTTTTTTGAGAAGCCCTGTACTCAATACTACACAAATATCTCTCATATAAAATGCCCCTATTACTCCAGTCAATAAAGA
>CAXKVY010015276.1:0-28674 GCA_964058915.1 Tetropium fuscum
AAAAAAATAAAAAATATAACAAAAATAAAACTTTATCTATTCTGGTACAGATGGTGAACAGAAAGATACCACTTAACTTTTTATTTGTATTTCCTATTTTGGTACAAAAAAAATAGCATCTCAACATTGCTATCGCTTAGGCAATTAATTTCGTTTTTGGGAGACAATGTTGCCGGCAGTAGAAAATACGCGCTCTGATGGAGTGAAGGTATATTTTTCTGCTAATTTAGATAGCTTAGGATACCTTTCTGCGTATGAACTCCACCATTTCATAATATCACTGTTTTTTTTTAGAGGAATTTCGCCCCATCCTTTCTTCAGGAAATAAGAAATCTAATTGTACATTTTCGCTTTTCGTTTCTATTTCTTCATCGAAACCCATCAACTCTGACAATTCAGTCTGCAGCATCTCTTTAATTCTTTTTATAAAACCAATCTTCTTCTCTGCTATTTTATGCAGTGGATCTAAAAATGTGGCTTTGTCCAATGCTTTTATTTCTTCGTAGCGAAAGCCAACATTATGGATAACATGTATGTAAAAGAGAAGTATTATTTAGTTATTTTGGACTTATTTTTTTCAGACAGGAAAAATTTTTGAATACGATTTTACTGAAAACATTGAATAATATTTTCAAGACAACAGTCGTTTAAAAGCGATAACTTATCGGGACCAAAAACCACGTCAAGATATATTGGAAGTATTTATTTTTAATATGTTTCAGACTATGTAAATTTACATTTGTACAAAATACACAGTTGTACATAAAATGTTGTTTGTATTTCGTGTATAAAATTCGTGTTTTCATGGCATATTAGAGAGAATTTTTTTAAACAAAAATTAACACTTATGCGCCATGAAAAAACGCTCATTTTACGCACTTAATACAAAATAACTATTTTGTACTTTTGCTACAAAGAAAATAAAAAATATAACAAAAATAAAACTTTATCTATTCTGGTACAGATGGTGAACAGAAAGATACCACTTAACTTTTTATTTGTATTTCCTATTTTGGTACAAAAAAAATAGCATCTCAACATTGCTATCGCTTAGGCAATTAATTTCGTTTTTGGGAGACAATGTTGCCGGCAGTAGAAAATACGCGCTCTGATGGAGTGGAGGTATATTTTTCTGCTAATTTAGATAGCTAAGGATACCTTTCTGCGTATGAACTCCACCATTTCATAATATCACTGTTTTTTTAGAGGAATTTCGCACCATCCTTTCTTCAGGAAATAAGAAATCTAATTGTACATTTTCGCTTTTCGTTTATATTTCTTCATCGAAACCCATCAACTCTGACAATTCAGTCTGCAGCATCTCTTTAATTCTTTTTATAAAACCAATCTTCTTCTCTACTCTTTTATGTAGTGGATCTAAAAATGTGGCTTTGTCCAATGCTTTTATTTCTTCGTAGCGCAAGCCAACATTATGGATAACATGTATGTAAAAGAGAAGTATTACTTAGTTATTTTGGACTTATTTTTTTCAGACAGGAAAAATTTTTTAATACGATTTTACTGAAAACATTGAATAATATTTTCAAGACAACAGTCGTTTAAAAGCGATAACTTATCGGGACAAAAAAACACGTCAAGATATATTGGAAGTATTTATTTTTAATATATTTCAGACGCTGGATTTAATATATTTCAGTGGATCTAAAAATGTGGCTTTGTCCAATGCTTTTATTTCTTCGTAGCGAAAGCCAACATTATGAGTATCTAATAAAAATCTTGATTTCATATCTGTCTACGATATGTTTAAAAGATTTTATTTCCTCTGAGTCATCGAGATCCAATTTTAAAAAATTCTTAATTAGCGAATCAATTAGTGAAAATATAATTGAAGCAATGGGATAAGAAGTGCCAGATATGTATGTAGTTGCTGATTCAAAAGGCCGCAATACAACAAGGAGTTAATCAATAAGAAATACTCCATTCACTGCTTCTCTGTAACTCTAAAGAACTCGAACTCTAAAGCTAAATTTCGATTAGTAATTTCTCTGTCATTCAATGCTGAACTAACTGCAATTTTTTGTTGTCTTAGTCTATCCAGCATATTATATAAAGTGCTGTTCCAACGAGTTTCTACGGATTGAATGAGGACATGAATCTAAATCTAATTAATCTAAATCTATTACGAATATTACGAACTACAATAGCTAATATCGCTGGCGCAATTAAAGACCGTACACGTTAAAATCCGCCGAGACCTGACAGGTTTGCACTGTGCAGTTATGGACCGGCCTAAACCTAACCGGTCCGGTCATGACCGGGTTGGTTTAGGCCGGTCCATAACCGGTCCGGTCATGTACGGTTTCCGACTCGCCGAATTCGGCTTGCTCAAACCGGTTGCTGATCGGTTAACCGATTACACGATTATTTAAACCACTTCGTTGGTCAGTTAACCGGTTAACCAAACCATATTGGCAGCCCTAATCCTAACAGACCCCGGAAACAATGTTTCTTCTCGTGCATTAGCAACTGTTTCGAAAGGATGTTGAATATATGCAATCAGAGCGTTATCTTGAATTACAATGGAAACTTTACCAAATTCCATTCTTGCTGTTCCCATCTTGATGTTCCTGGTCCCATGTCTTTTTAATTTTAAATATGCAGCTTTTGCTAAAACCTAACCTAACCTGTCCGGTCATGACCGGGTTGGTTTAGGCCGGTCCATAACCGGTCCGGTCATGTACGGTTTCCGACTCGCCGGATTCGGCTTGCTCAAACCGGTTACTGGCCGGTAAACCGGTTGCTGATCGGTTAACCGATTACACGATTATTTAAACCACTCCGTTGGTCAGTTAACCGGTTAACCGGACTATATTGGCAGCCCTAATCCTAACAGACCCCGGAAAAAATGTTTCTTCTCGTGCATTAGCAACTGTTTCGAAAGGATGTTGAATATATTCAATCAGAGCGTTATCTTGAATTTCATTGGAAACTTTACCAAATTCTATTCTTGCTGTTCCCATCCTGACGTTCCTGGTCCCATGTCTTTTTAATTTTAAATATGCAGCTTTTGCTAGCAGTCAAATCAGCGGCTACTTCCCAGGGAACAATTTTCTTCAATTTTGGCTATAGCCCTCGCCCTATGCACATCATTTTCTATTAATATTCTGACAAGTTAATTTATTAATATGACATCATGTTCACAATTAATTTGACGTATAAATTGACTAATTATAAGATGACTATGATTCAAAGTCACAATCAAAGTAGAAAAATATGCCGTGCATTTTTGGGAGGCGGCGACTATACATTAATTTTAAGTACCGTAGAATGTGGTCAATAGAAACTGCAGGGTGAATAGAAACAAAAACAGGAAACTTCTTTTAAGCATCTCTACGTTCTAATAATCGAATAAACCAATAGCTTCCAATTTGTACTCAAACGCTCAACAAATGTCAGTTAAACTATTTCAATACGCGAAAGGGGTTTCTTTGCAGCCAAGAGTGATTTAATATTTTATAGCTGTGGTTATGCGAACAGGTGTTTTTATTATACTGTGGTAACTTTGTTCGTAGTTTGAAAACAAAAACTGGTAAGCATATAATTTTTTTGTCAAAGTAGCTCTTAGATGGTTACTTCGCAGTGCTGTTTTTAAATATTGTCTATTTTACTTTCTTTTTTAATTATTACCCAATATGTTATATAACCTCACTTTAAAGTATTTATGGGGTGGATAGAAACACGCTGTTTCTATTCACCCACTGTTTTCATTCACCCCATTATTGATAACAATGACAACACTTAAATTGTTTTTTTCTCAGAAAATGACACGCTTTTACAAACCGGATCCTCGAGGTAAAACATATAAAAAACTGGATCAAAATACTCTACAGAAGGCTCTTACTTCGATTTCCCAAGGTATGCTGGCCAGCGAAACATACGGAATCCATTATTCTGTGCTCTATCGGCACCACAAAAAACCCGATTTAAAGCCGCAAGAAGGTCAAGTAGCTCTAAACAAACAAGAGGAAGATGTACTGGTCAACCAATTAGTAGTTTGCTCTGATTGGGGCTACCCACTTGACCATTTTGACGTAAGGATGGTTGTAAAAAATTATCTAGATGGTAGAGGTAAAATAATACCAAAATTCAAAGAAAATCTCCCTGGCAGGGATTTTTGTCTATTTTCTGAAACGCCAAAAGGAGAGGCTGAGAACAAGAATTTGGCAGAATATTAAGCGCTCAAGAGCTGCTGTATCTGCCATCACTATTAATGCTTATTTGATAATTTGGCAATGGAATTGAATGATGTTCCACCATCAAATATAATAAACTACGATGAGACTAACCTGACCGATTATGCAAGTAGGAAAAAGTGATATCGAAAAGGGGATGTCATTATTCTGAACACAGTATACAAGGCGAAACATCTTTATACATCTTGGACAGGTGGTGGTCCAAGGGGTGCTAGATATACCTAATAGAAGTTTGTCTGGTTAGTTTGATGCGATATCCTTCTCAGATTGGATGGAGAAAATAGCCGTACCAAGCCTAAAAAATCTACCAGGAAAAAAATTCTTAATAGGCGATAACCTGAGCGCCCATTTTTCTGCCAGTACAGTATCTTAAATGCGAAGACAATAACATTTCATTTATTTTTCTCCCAGCTAACTCCACTCATTTGACCCAGCTCCTCGATGTTGCATTTTCCGGCCGCTTAGAACAGCCTGGAGACACATTCTTGATAACTGGAAAATGGGGGCTGGGTCAAAGTATTGCACAGTTCCGAAGGATAGATTTCCTCGTTTATTAAAGGACTTGTTAAAGGCTATTGAGCCTAACTCAGCAAATGATATTAAATCGGGTTTTAATAAGTGTGGCATCGTTCCACTTAATAGAGATAGAGTTTTAGAACGCATCCCGCAGCAATCTTTTAATGAGATAAATAATGAGAATATAGCCGAAAGATTTAATAACTCTGTTGTAAACCTTCTCAGAATAGTGAGGTATGGTGATGGTCAAACTGAAAGGAGACAACGCCGTAAAATTCAAGTTCCTGCTGGCAAAAGTGTCAATGGTGCAGATTTTGAAAGCCCGAGGGAGAATCGTCGGAAAAGGAAAATGAAGCAGAAAATGCCGATTCTGGTAGTAATATGGAAGTCTCAGATATTGATTCAGACCAAGAAATGAATTTGCCTCTTAGTAATATCAAAGAAATAATGGAAACTGCTCAAGAAAGTGCTGGCAAATGAGGTGTTAAAGGTGCAGATTTTGAAAGCTCGTCTGAAGAAGAATAATCCGAAAAGGAAAATGAAGCAGAAAATGCCGATTATAGGAGTCATATGGAAGTCACAGATATAGATCCAGAACAAAAAATGAATACTCCATTATAAACGTTAAATGACGAGCCTGCTGCAAATGAATTATCAGTCTGCTTTGAGGGTAAACTGTTTCGTCATGTGTCTCCCATTTCACCTGATTTTATACAAAAAGGAATTTGGCTCTTGGTGTGTTTTCCAACAAAATATCGGAATAAGTTACAAATATTGAAGAAAATTATGTAACAGTTTACGGGATTTATTTATGGATTTCCAGATGTTCCAGTTATTTCCAGCTTTAATTTCAGGCAGGTCGTTGGAGAGATTTTTCCAGTTCAAAATGAGACACCATTTACGTCGAAAAGAGACACTTTAAAATTTAATTTGAATCGAAATGAACTAAATTAAAAATGTTGTTGTTAAATTCCTACAGAAATAAATGTTTTTCAGGTTTTTTTTCTGGATTTTTATTTTTTATGCATACTTAAATACTTTTTAAAAACATTTTACATGTATCTATACACCTCCGAGTGTGACGATCAATTTTTTCTTTATGCAGCTATTGGCTTATTTGATTCTAGGAAAAGTGACACACATTTCGATGTACTACTTTATATGAACTTTTTTTAAACTTCTCAAAACAACCAACAAAGTTAAAAAATGTTTCTATTGACCCCATTTTACGGTATGGAGCCGTTGTTATTTTAAGGGAAGCATTGCTTCCCTTGCATCCATGATCCACACGCCCCTGATCATATCCCATTATTTTCAGATACCGTGCACTCTACAAATACAATCCCCAGAATGAGGACGAGCTGGAGCTACTAGAAGGCGACACCGTATACGTCCTGGAAAAATGTGATGATGGTTGGTACGTGGGCTCCAGCAATAGAACGGGGGCATTTGGAACCTTCCCCGGAAACTACGTGGAGAAAATCTAACGAGAATATTTTTCATTGCCGTTATAAATCCCAGAATATTGCTAGAGAAACACACGATTAACTGCCATTTTCAATGTGGAACTCCTTATTTTTCAAATAAGTTAGCTACTAACAAGTTGCACTGTTTAACGTGCCAAAAAGGCCAAATGAAACTGTTATCTTATTAGAGTAGACTTTGTCCCAGATCGGAAAATTGCAACATCCTGTACACCACTCAAGGCAAGGCGGCCCTTGAGTATCAAAAAGTTGCATTTTTTTATTTAGAAAAATACATACTAACTAAGCTTGTAGGTATTTAATTATTACTTTGTAAAAACATGTTTCATATTAATAAGAGTTCTAGTCACTAGCCAAATGATAATTTTAGGTTAGGATTACCAGGGTTGGCTCTAAGGAACTTTTCCGGGCCTTCCATGGTATATATTGCACCAAATAAATCCATAACGTTTATGTAACGTACTTGTTATATAAATATATCATAAAAATGTTCTTCCATTATACGTAATGTGTATAGTAAAGACGTATTTTTTTCAGAATTGCTAAATTTGTATATTTCGAAATATATGCAGCGAAAAACATATTCGGTTGCGAATCGTATATATTTCAGAATATTTTTACATTTTGAGTGGTTGTTTTCAAAATATCAATCTAACCATGTTTAGAGACGGTTAACGCGCCCTCTGTGTACTAGTACCTTATACCTGTATCAAGTAGATAGACTGTGTTCCTCTTAACCCTCTGTATAAGACTTACATTATAGGAGTGCCTTCGAATACAATATTTACCTTTGACCTAGTTATTTTGACAAGAGACGAAGACGACGCCGCGGTTGGGAAATGTGTAGTCTCTTGGGAAATGTCAATTGGGCGTCTCCGAGACTCCCGTCAAATTTATTGTTATTGTTTACAGCATAAATAGAGTTAATTTATATTTACATGTTAGTATAAAATGATAATATTTGCTTCGACCAGAGAGCATATATCACTTATGTTTATTTGTAACATTTTTGTTTTGCAATAAAATATTTAACGTTATTGGGCGCCTTTTTCCATACACCCATCTTTCTTGAGTAAACGTTAACCAACCATTACCTATGTGTTTAAATGACCAAAGGGTTTTCCTACAAGAGAGTTTGAATAAAATTCATGCTGATAAAATAGCCATGCTGTAATGCTAAAAAGTCCGACATGCTGTCGACGTCCGTCGGCTTAACACTTGTGACTACAATAGGGTCCAAACTTTAACAACTACCGAGATTTTCACAATTTAAACACGTAATTTTCTCTTGAGAGATTAAAAACGTGGCTACCGATTGTAGTGCCTAATACGTGCTCACTTGCATTATTGTATTTTACCCCTCACAAGTCCCCTCACAAAACAAAAAACACTTCCTTAGATACTTGTATATTTATTACAATAGTTGCTAGCTGCCAACCAATCACGTAGTGTCACAATATCTGCTTTTTACTATTATACTTTAGAATTTTATTTAAAACACTATTTTGTTATTTTCGAACTGTTATTTTCACTTCATTTCTATTATGCACGCGCATTTTGCTTGTGGTCAGTCAAGGTTACACTCATATATTGGCGCGAGATGAAATAATCTTGACTTCCACTTTTGATGATACTCTATTATCTATATCTTATCTATCTATATATGTATATATATATATATATATATATATATATATATATATATATATATATATATATATATATATATATATATATATATATATATATATATATATATATATATATATATATATATATATATATATATATATCGAGATTGTTTTTATATAATATCCTCACGTTGGGCTGGGTTCATTCAATATGTATGTATAGTTAACTGACCCCATATAAGATACCGCGCAATTGCCACATGTAATTCTCAATTTTCTCAGTATTCAATTAAAATATCAAATTCCACAATACTATATTAAAGTTGTATATATTATTTATGAATGTTATTAAATAATAATTGTGCACACAATAATATATTATAGGCCAAGATGTTACGTTTTTACATTTATTTTGACCTACTTTAAATAGGACAATTACGTAAACATCTATTTTTATAGTTAAAAGCGGCAACGCCGATCCACGACCTTTCCAATAAGGAATATTCGAGCAGTATATCTCTTTTTAACTTATTGGAATCGTATCTCTCGGATCGGGATCGGATTCTCGGATCGAATGGGATCAGGTTCGCATATCTTACAGTGGCATGTTCGCGGGAATTGCTAATATATTATTTATATACCTACCTATGTAGGTATACATCGCTATGAGAGTTGAAATAAAAGAGTATGGCGGTTAGCAAACATGTTTGTTCGTTTCGTATGAAACCTGAAAAACGTATTTCCACCAGACCTCGCTTTATTTACGAGATGGGATAGGCATGTTAAAAAAATTTAAAGAAAATATTATTTGACGGCAAAAATGGATAGTGGGTGTTAGAGCAAAGCCAACTTTAACAAAAAAAAGTTGATTTATGGGCTGCTCGAAGTAGGTACTGACGTGTACTGAGGTAGGTAGGTACCTATTACATCCTCCACTTAAGACATTTCTCAAATAATTGTATCAAAAAAATATTCCAGTGCTTGAGGCCGCTAGGTTATAAATGCTAAATGCAACGATATTTTATTGGGATTTACAAAACTGAAAACGCTCTCTAGTTTATTACATAAGTAGGTACCTATTGTCCATTGACTTTTTTATGTAGGTACCTACCATCCTAGATCACAAATTAATAATGTACATCAGTGGGCAAAATTAAAAGTTCTATAGACTGTTTATAAAATTATAACCGTGTACCTACGTAGCCAAAAAAGAGAGGAAAATTTTCAATGACTGTAAAATACCTCAAGGTCAGTTTCTAATTTTGATTGGCTGTAAAAAGTGTGTGTATTGGAAATCGCTTTGCGATGAGAAGCTGGTAGTTAGGTATGTACTGCATTTGTAATGTACTGCATGATTGTACTGCATGATTTTTAAAAATGTGTTGAATTTAGTCTCGGTTCAGTTATGCAGGTACCTATTAACAAACAAGCTCTGATCTTTGTCAAAGCTTGTCTGTTAATAATCTTTGTCTTTGTTGAGTGTTAACGATTTGGTAGATTAGGTAGGTACCTACTTACACAATAAATATTATTGTATTTCAATCGCAAGTATATTTGTTTTATGTTCCGTTTCAAAGTTTATTTTTCTCGACTACTTAGCTGTTTTGTACATATTTATTTTTGTTTCTTGTGGGAAATATGGCTACTGGCGAGCCACCCACTAAAAAATGGTAACGCGCTAAAAGCAATACTTCATGAGTGGTGTGGAAACTTGCATTCAATATCAGCTCTGGTGTTAAAAATATGCATATAAAAACCTTCTACTTTCACCCCCCCTAAGAAAAAAAAATGTCTACGCCAATGAAAAACATTGTGTAGGTCAGGGTTGCCGGTCGTTCAACTATACATACTGTGACGCTCTTAGCTTCGGTGCGGAGGTTTTATCTCGAGCGCCACTGTCTGTTTAGAGTGCAGACAGACCAATTTTCCCTACAGGCAGTATCTGTAGGGGCCCCGGATAACTTTTGTGAAGAAGGGCGGAAGCCAGGTCACGTGATACACCGATAGGCCTTGTATTACCCTATCTTCAAGAAGAACACCGGTTTATGATTACGACAGATTTTATTTACAGGATTTATTATTTCGGTCACACCGGTATTTACATATATACAGAGGGTATTCGGTCTGCCTATAGCGAGTTACGTCAGGGGGATGAAAAGCGTTATGAATATGGTAAGCGTTATGAAGCGTAAATGGTACTGCTTTAGTAAGCGGAGGAAGCAATAATACTACAGTAAAGCGTTATGAATAAAGGCGTAAAGCGGGATAACAAAGGGGCGGCGAGTGAAAATAAATGGTACTACTTTAGTAAGCGGAGGAAGCAATAATACTACAGTAAAGCGTGCGGCGTGTAGGAAATCCAAACTTTCGCGGATATGATGTACGCGGACTAGTTTTGTCGGAAGTTGCTTGCGTGACTCAGGTAGCCTGTGGAGTCCCTGCTGCATGCAGAATGCTCAGCAGAAGGGTGGATGCAAAATGCGACAACCCGAAGGGTGCAAGATGCTACGACCCGAACTACAGCCTATTGAGTGAACCCAAACGATTTCCACGTAGACTTGGCTACGATTTCGATGACCGAATAATGAAAACTGCGTGCGTGACTCAGGTAGCCTGTGGAGTCCCTGCTGCATGCAAAATGCTCAGCAGAAGGGTGGATGCAAAATGCGACAACCCGAAGGGTGCAAGATGCTACGACCCGAACTACAGCCTATTGAGTGAACCCACACGGTTTCCACGTGTATCTAACATTAATGCCGAAGACCGAATAGTGAAAATTGCGTGCGTGACCCAGGTAGCCTGTGGAGTCCCTGCTGCATGCAAAATGCTCAGCAGAAGGGTGGATGCAAAATGCGACAACCCGAAGGGTGCAAGATGCTACGACCCGAACTACAGCCTATTGGGTAAACCCACACGATTTCCACATGTATTTAACTACGAGTTCGGAGACTGAATTTCCTTAGCGCTTGTTAATAAAGTACACTTACTTTTCTTTCGTGACGGGGATCGGCAGCGGCAATCACGGCAAGTCGCAACTTGTCAGATTACAGAATAACAGCAACGAAAGTGGCAGCGAAGGCGGAGGATGCAAAATGCGACGACCCGAAGGGTGCAGAATGCTTTTGGATAGTGGAGGCGGAGGATGCAAAATGCGACGACCCGAAGGGTGCAGAATGCTTTTGGGTTAGCGGAGGCGGAAGATGCAAAATGCGACAACCCGAAGGGTGCAGAATGCTTGGTTAGCGAAGAATGCTAACTGACTTTACAGTGCTGTGGAGCTGCTTTTATATGATTTTGGACGGTTTTTTCGCGTTGACGCGTGATCTCCCTACCTATTGATATCGTTGGGAGTGCAGCGCATGTGGCGCTGTCCGATATTTCGGTGCCATGAGGTGACGGTTACGCGGATTATTGATACTGGAAAAACTACTGACGGCGGCGGGGTACCCAGAAGGGGTTTGTTTATGACCTCGTTATAAGCAGAACTGAATGTACAATTTAATAGCAATGTTTACCTAAAAAGAAAATAAATTTTTCGATGCATATTAACGTTATTAATATCTATGAATAATTTACGGGCTTACAGTTAAATGAAATATCCTAGTTTCTAGCGTAATGTGAGGGAGATTATTCCCACTTCATTACAATACATATTGTGCGAACTGTAGACTACTAGATAATTTGTTATGGTTTTTATATAACACCTTCTCGTTGGCTTAGAAAATGGTGATTGATTTTAAATATTTATTAATTAAGAGTGGCTAGAGAGGTAGAGAAATAGTTTATTTAATTTGTAGATACTCTTGCTAATTTATACTCTGGAAATTCTTCTTTAAATGGGCGCCAGGTCTTGCAAAATGTTTTAAATATTATGCATAAATATGTATTGTAACTTGTAACAGTTATGTTCCTCTTATCACAATTATATTTAGTATTCACTATATTGTTTTATAGAATGATTTCTTTTTATAAATATATAATAGAGAATACATTAATGCATATATGTGAGCATTAAGAACACTCACCTCACAGGAGGGTCAATTAGGCTGATTTTTTTATTAAATTACTTTTAATGTCAAATTTTAATTAATTAATTTTGTTTATTATTTTTCTCTCAGAATTTAAAATTTATTATATGATGTTTACCTCTATTGCAAATATCAGTGACAGTCTTCAGTGACTTTAAACTTTTTTTAAATAAAAGGAAAAAGATTGGTGTACTTTACAAGTGACATATCTTTATTATAAACAAGCAATATCAGTGGTGCATTGATAAATTTCATAAAATTTTCAAATAAACTCTGCGATATTGTACCGTAATTATTGTACCCTACTGTACCTTAAATTATTCACATATGATATGAAATCCTCTGGAAACAATATTCCTTATTTAATAAGAATAATATTTAGATATTTAGATTGTAACTACCTTTTTAAAATACATGTTAATCCCAATACACTATTCACTAAGTAAAAACACTGGAGTTTTGCCATCTAGCGGCGCTGTGTTGAAGCTGAACTGGAATGCTGAAAGCCGGAACCATGCCTTATCTCTCCTTCTATTGCGTACAATTCGTATCACTGTTTACAATTTTGCAAAAGTAATCTTGAAAAAAAACCAAATATGGATAGCAAAGAACTTCAAAGCTACCTAATTATATTAAAATATAGTCCAGGGTGAAAATTGGGATTTTTTAGAATTTTCGAAAAAATAATTAATACATAAGATTGAACAAATGATTTTAGTTTTGACTAAGCAAGCAATTTCTGTATCACTCCCTCTTTGAATGCCTCAGAAAATTATAAGTCTATTCCTAACTACTATTCCTAGCATATAGCTAGGAATAGTAGTTGTTTTAACAGATTCTACAAGATTTTATGCATTTTAAAGTTTAACATCTTCAGGATAACTGTATACCTAATGCTTTTATATATAATATGTTTAAATAGAACAAATATAAATAGCAGACTAGGTTTGTATTTCCTGGGATTCAGTTCCGTCAAAAACTAATGTCAATGTCATAATATGTCACTGAATGTGTTAGAGTATTAATATTTTAAGTTCAAATATAAACGATCAATAAAACAAATCGTTAATCACTCTGAAGATCCTCAATGAAGGTGAAAGAACTTGTACAACTTCTAAGTGGTTCGTTTCCGTATGTATGCCCAAATATAACTGGTAAGTGTGTCTTCCTTATTATTCAGCAATTTGCATATTTCTCTATGTAATGAATTCTACAAACCCAAGATTTCTTTTCGCAAAACAACTATGTATAGCAAAGAACTTCCGGAGTAGTTTCCACAAACACCAAAACACTTTCACTGTCTCATATCATTCACTGGGTTTTAATCGTCTCCGGATGATGCCAACTTGGTTGGCGAAACGCGCGTCGAACGAAGTGAAAGCGTTTTGGTGTTTGTGGAAACTACTCCGAGTGTTACAGTTACATCAAAGGTTCCAGCCCTATCCAGTAGCAATATATAGTAGTATGTATATATATATATATATATATATATATATATATATATATATATATATATATATATATATATATAATATATATATATATATATATATATATATATATATATATATATATATATATATATATATATACCTATATATATATATATATATATATATATATATATATATATATATATATATATATATATATATATATATATATATATATATATATACCTATATATATATATATATATATATATATATATATATATATATATATATATATATATATATATATATATATATATATATATATATATATATTATATATTCTAAGAATTTGAGTTCCGTCAAAAACTAATGTCATAAAACGTCACTGCAAGTGTTGGAGTATTAATATTTTAAATTCAAGTATAAATGATCAATGAAATAAATCGTATACTGCTCTGAAGATCCTCAATAAAGGTGAAAGAACTTGTACAACTTCTAAGTGGTTCGTTTCGGTGTGTATAGTGGTTCATTTCCGTATGTATGTCGTATATATGTCATTACCGAATACTCAAACGGTAATCAGTACATTTTCAGTTTTATCAGTCTACTAAATGGTGAATGCACCGGTCCAAACCACGGCGTGTGAGTTAATATATAGATATTTAAATTATTAAAAAATATTTTTATCGGATTAAATTGTGCCGCTCGCCACATGCTTCGCCGCATTATTTTCGACAAGTACACGAAATGATTTCCATAAATTCTCGGGTGATGGTTGATCTGTCATTGTGCAGTTATGTTATGTTCAAAATTGTTTTTTTAAATTTTATTCAATATGTCGGCTAGAGCGGCCCCTCTCCCCCACAGGTCAAAAAACTTGGATTTTTCAATGCCCAAACTTGAACAACATATTATATTTAAAAATTATTACTCGCCCTCTTTTTGTACGGCCCCTACAGACTGAATTAATGTATCATAAGCAAATATTTTTTTAAAAGAATTTAAATTCAACATTTGAACGAATATGACATGACCGTTTGCTTGAAAACTTTTTGCTTTACAAAGCGGTTACAGTAGCCGTTTCTCCATTCCTATTTTCATAATCCCGTTCACTTTTGGGTGCTTTAGCACACGGTGCTTTTGTTTCCAGACGTGATCTTCACCTATTTTGTGATGGTAATGCAGGTTGAGGTATGACGTTCCGAGACACGTTTTGCCGTCATAATGTCGCAGAAATTATGCTTATTTTGACTAAAAATATCAGATGAAAGAAACAATTGCGTTACTAGGACCAAGATATACATAGGTATGTACATTGTGCAATAATTATTCTAACTCCTACGCAGCGAAAGCTGAACTGTACAAGACAGAAGTTATATATCTATAGGTTTATAGGTACCTACTATTTTTATAGATAAATACATATATATATATATATATATATATATATATATATATATATATATATATATATATATATATATATATATATATATATATATATATATATATATATATATATATATATATATATATATATATATATATATATATATATATATATATATATATATATATATATATATATATATATATATATATCTTGGGTTTGTAGCATTTCATTACATAGAGAAATAAGCAAATAGACAAATAAGAAGGATGATACACTTATCAGTGCTATATCTGGACATACATACGGAAACGAACCACTATACACACGGAAACGAACCACTTTGAAGTTGTACAAGTTCTTTCACCTTTATTGAGGATCTTCAGAGCAGTGTACGATTTGTTTCATTGATCATTTATACTTGAATTTAAAATATTAATACTCCAACACTTGCAGTGACGTTTTATGACATTAGTTTTCGACGGAACTCAAATTCTTAGAATACACAAACCTAGTCTACTATTTATATTTGTTCTATTTGAACATATTATATATAAAAGCATTAGGCATACAGTTATCCAGAAAATGTTAAACTTTAAAATGCACAACATCTTCTGGACGCGTGCATGCGTAGTGCACGTACTGTATAAAGCATCGAAGTCAAGCATATACACACTTTTAAGGGAATAAAAGATACATGGAAGTGTACAGCCACCAAAACCAAAAATCAGTCGAAATAAGATTGTAGTGGCCGAATGTGATACGTGGAACGGTCCACGGTTTCTTCAGAAATGACGAATTGCCCAGTTTAGATAAAGTACTGCAAGGTATAAGTGGAAATTATATTATACTTAAAATGTGCAGGGATAGTCAGGCAAAAATTTTGAAGGACATGAATTTTACGAATGGAAAATTATACAGAAAGAAATAAATGAATCAAGAAATATTATGTATAAAGATGATAAATGAATATTCTGTGGCTATTCTGTGAGACAAACTCACCTCGTAATTACTGTAGTTCAATTACACAAAACAAACACAAAGCACAACCAGGTCACTTCACGTTAACTACAATATTAAAAAGGTTTTCAGCTTTCATATAGAATAAAGCTATTTCAGCATAAGTGGCTTCGGTCCACCCGTATTAGATAAAGCATCAAAATATAATTATATATATAAACACCCTGGCCATATGGTTAAAACAACAAACACTGAAGTGGATTTCAACAGCGATGCATGCTTTGGGTTCGTATTCAAGGGAATGCAGTTTAGAAATAAACATAAACATTGATCAGTGGCTAAGCAAAGGTAAAATGCTAAAAAGGTTTTATGACCTTAGAAAAGAAATAGCTGATTTTATGGAAATGAAAGAGAATACATTACCGCAAATATGTGATCCAACTTGGCTTTGTGACTTGGCATTCATGGTAGACATCACAGGACACTTACGACCTGAACCTGAAGCAATTCGACTGAAGTGATGATATGGATGTGGTAGTAAAAACCATTAATTTCATTAGATCCCGCGGTATTAACCATCGCCAGTTTAAAGCATTTTTGGATTAACTCTCTACAGAACACGATGATGTGACATATTATTGCAAAGTAAAGTGGCTAAGCAAAGGTAAAATGCTAAAAAGGTTTTATGACCTTAGAAAAGAAATAGCTGATTTTATGGAAATGAAAGAGAAAACATTGCCGCAAATATGTGATCCAACTTGGCTTTGTGACTTGGCATTCATGGTAGACATCACAGGACACTTCCGACCTGAACCTGAAGCAATTCGACTGAAGTGATGATATGGATGTGGTAGTAAATACTATTAATTTCATTAGATCCCGCGGTCTTAACTATCGCCAGTTTAAAGCATTTTTGGGTGAACTCTCTACAGAACCCGATGATGTGAATTATTGCGAAGTAAGGTGGCTAAGTAAAGGTAAAATGCTAAAAAGGTTTTATTGCCTTAGAAAAGAAATAGCTGATTTTATGGAAGTGAAAGAGAAAACATTACCGCCAATTTGTGATCCAACTTGCATGGCTTTGTGATTTGGAATTCCTGGTAGACATCACAGGACATTCAAACGACCTGAACTTGAAGCTTCAAAGACAAAGGCAATTGGTAAATCAGCTGTTCAATCATCTTAAAGCTTTTCAAAACAATATTCACTTGTGGGAAACACAAATTTTTTAACATTATCCAATCACGAAAACATTGAATACGGTCGCTATGCCGATGAACTGGAACTACTGTCAGAGCAATTCACTGATCGATTTTCCGATTTTAAGAATATGAATAGCACTTTCAATATTTTTTGCAAATCCTTATAAGTGTAATGTGGAAGATGCCCCGCTTCACCTACAAATGGAGTTGATCGAGCTTCAAGAAGACTCATATTTAAAGTCTGAATTTGATTATGTCGAACTAAGCGAATTTTACAGAGCATACCTTTCCGAAGAAAAGTATCCACATCTGAGAGTTTTCGCACGAAAAATAATTTACACATTCGGAAGCACGTATAAATGTGAGCAACTTTTTTCAATCATGAAAATTAATAAAAATTAGCATCGTACTCGGCTTACAGATGTTAATTTAGAAAACACTTTGCCCAATATTTATCATCTTGTTTCTCAGCATCAAAGTCAAGTATCTCATTTGATTTTTGTCTTTTTTTATTAATGTGCATTTTATATGTTTGATTATGCTATTATAATTAATTAATAAATAACAAAATGTGTGAATTTCTGTGGCTTTTGTATTCACTACTACCTACTTATTTCTTGCCTATGGCCTGCGACCTTTTTAAGTAGCGAAATTACGCCCTCAGCTAAGCAAAAGTTGCCCATACCTGTTTTAAAGTGATTGGTCAGGATGTGATCGATGATAAACTATTCTTAAAGGCGATCAAATAGTGTAAACCTGGTAAGGCTATGAGCCTAGTCGGCAATCGTAATCGTAATAATTTACAATGTCAACCAGACAGACAATCGATGAATTGTGTGGATATGAAAAAAAAAGTGATGACCACAGCGATAAGGGAGACATCTAACTTAACACTATGGCGACACGTGCGGCATGCGTCTGGCACTGCTTTTGCTCCGTTTTGCTGGCTCGAGAAAATGCTCTTCCTATCTGCCCCATTATAGTTTATCTTTTTGTCCATTAATGCAATACAAGATAAATTTATCGCCGTGTAAGAGCGTTTGTTTGGAAACAGAAGTAGAGAGAGCTGCTGAAAGGAGCCACTGATATCGGGGTATTTAAGAAGCCATATAAGATTTCAAAAAAGGTTTCGTCGTACATTATTATCGGTGTTGTTTTGGTTTGGAGTACCAGATGAGATAGCTCGAGCAGTAATTGCGTTAACAACAAAAATAACAAAAACATGTGAACATTAGGTTTTATATAAAAATGCCACGCGTTGCGAAATTGGTCGGGGAACATCAATTTCGGGGTTTTACTTACCAGAACGTTGTTTACACACCTCATGCCCAGTCGAGGTGGAACCTCTGTAAGACAGGCCGAGGACAAGAATTTGTGATGTCACGATACTGGTCCCCTCACGGCATAACGTAATATACAATATTGTTATAACACTCGCTAATAAAATAAAATGCACTTGTCAGGATGATACTTATATTAAAAAATACTTTAACAGATACTCAGATACAAGAGGATACATTCGCTACAATCAACGACCCGTGAGCTGGTCAAACAAAAGTGTCCCTACCTTCGGTTACAATACATTTTATATTAGCCTAGTTCAAATTTCTACAAATCAGGATAAAGAATGCCTAACGAACATTTAGAAAGACCCAATAAGCTTTCACTATTTATTGTTATCCGTTTTAACTGAAGCCGCTGCAATAACCATAAACAAATCACATTTATTACTAACGGACTTCAAAGGTTTACAGCAAGTGGTAAAACTATAACATTGCCTACGGTCTCTCTTTTATTACGTCCTATGAAATTATCCCTAAAAAATTATAACAGTTCGGCCTTCCCTGACCTATTCTCGCCCCGAGAATGCTAAGATTTGACTTATGTTGAACATGTGACCAATACAAAACATTTCGTAAACAATTTCTACTTATATTAACAAAGCTCATATTACTATTTTGTTTACAATTCTTAACCTACGATACATACTCAAATAACAAATAACTACACACTACTGCTTAGCTCTGACTAATTTTAGTCTATCTATAGATATTATACCTTTATACAATTTTCCACTTTGATTTTCACCTTGAATATCCTGTATCAAATATCTGTCGTTACCTACAGCCTTAACAACTTCGTAAGGACCTTTATATTTAGGATATAACTTACGACTTTGGCCAGTTGACGACACCTCTGCCCTAACTAATACTAATTCTCCTGGCTTATATTCCCGAGGCTCACGCCTACCCTTATCAAATTGTCTGCGCATATTCTCCTTATTTTTCTGTAATAACCTTTGGACATCTACATCTGGTTCTTCCTGCCCCAGTTCATCATTAACGCGCCTAATTTCTGTAGCTAAAGGATCATTTACGAAACCATCGCGTTCATACGTATGGATTAAACTAAACGGCGTCTTTCTAGACACGCTGTGTACAGCGTTGTTAATAGCCCATTGTACTTCGTAAATTTTTGAATCCCAATCACTACCTTCAAGTTTATTCGTACTAGTAGCTACACAAGTTAAAATTACGTTGTTTAATTTCTCTACCTGACCATTCGCTCTTGGTACAGAAGTTGATGCCTTAACATGAACAATATCATAATTCCTGCAAAAATCCTCAAATTTCTTGGCAGTGAATGCCGTTCCACGATCACTAATAATTTTATCCGGTCGGCCGTAATGCATGTTAAATTCTTTGATAAATTTTATCGTTGCTTCTGTGGTAACGTCTGGCACCGCGCCTATCACAGAATATTTACTATACCCATCAATAATAGCCGCTACGTATTTGTTTCCGTTTTTCGTAGTAATGAATGGACCTAAGTGATCAATATGAATAACCTGAAAAGGTGTGTTTCCCTTGTCTAACGGATGCAAAAATCCCGGTTGTTTCCCGCTAGGAACTTTGTAATACATGCAATTTATACACCTATTTCTCTCATCCCTCCCTCGATGCACAAGTCGGTATTTGCTCTGTCAGTTTTTACAGTAATGTGTCCTAAAAAATTGTTTGGAATCACGGACGCTTCCTTTGCCCAAAGTGCTACTTTAGCTGTAGAAAGAGCTTCAACTTCACCTCCAAGGTTCTCAGTGATAATTAAGTTATCTGCGGTTTTCACTAAACGAACGTGTGGTTGCTCTGTATATGGGTGTCCGACGAGTAATGGAATCGTTTGAACTTCGCATGGTACTATGTGAATTTTCACATTGGCCTCAACCCCATCCACATTTAATGATGCACATGTAGAACCCAAAGTTTTTGTAATTGCACCGCCATAACCAGCAATTTCCTTTTCGTCATTCCAGTCGCAGTTCAATTTAAGCTTGCTGACGTAATCTTCTCGAAGCGCGCAGATCTGACTCCCCAAATCGAAGTAAGCTCGTACCTCCTTGCCATTGACCTTCACGTCTTTGTAGTATTTTAAATTCGATACATTTACGTCCATATCTGAGTCAATACGTTGAACAGCTGATGTTGATTGACTGCCCGCCACCGTTGGTTTCTTTCGCTTTTCGCACGCACGAGCGAAATGACCCGTTTCGCCACAAACAAAACAAACTGCTGCCGTCGCACTAGCAGTTTTCTTCGGACAATCTTTCGAATAATGTCCTTTTTCTTTACACGTAAAGCACATTACTTCTTTCGATTCTCGCTTCCGCTCGTCACTATTTCGCGAACCGCTTCTAACATTAGGCCGTCTCGATGTATCTTTGAATTCACAATGATTCTGCATTTTCATTTGTCGAAAATGTCTTTCGTTTTCACGCAAATCGTCCAACAATTCCTCTCCATTAATGTGTCTCACAGGTAGCAGAATATTAGCGGTATCTTTACTTCTCAATCCGCCAATTACAAGGTGCTTACTTTCTTTGAAAGGTAACTTCAATGATTTACACATTCGCATCTTATCGTAAAAGTAATCTTCTACCGGCTCTCCCATTCGTTGAACTCTGGTTGACATCTCTTGAAATTTTTCAGCTTAATGTTCTCTGATCCGAATAGTTTCTCTTAAACTTTTCCTCAAAGTCTCGCCAACTACGAATCTCTGTTTGGTGATAGCGATACCATTTCAATGCACTTCCTTTTAAATGTTGTCTCGCCATTTCCAATAAGATTGAATCACTCCAAAATTGTCGTCCGGCCGTGGCTTTTACATCTCCAACCAATTTTCTGCTCCTTGGCACCCACCTTCACCGTCGAACATATCTAAGCCCCTACTTAGATCCGGCATTACACTGTAGGTACGCTGCATATCGGTTGAAACTTCTCCGGAAGCCCTTAAATTGCTGTTTTCTTCCCGACTCGTTGACCCTCTCACTGGTACTTCTCCGTGACTGTTATTTTCTTCAATGTGTAATGTACCCGAATTTTCAATAAATCTTTCTCCGATTTGAACTGCCTGGCGTTGTTCAGATTCACCGAAACCTGGACACGGTGTACTTCTCCCTGAGCTAAACATTTTGCTTCCACTTCCTCCTCGAATCAGCAAAACGTCTATATATTCACTTCACAAAATATCCCCTTAACTGCCTCAAAATACACTGTAGACTTCTGGATTCACTCTGATTAACTGCACTTAAACCAGAATTATCCTCACTTCTGAATTGTTATAACACTCGCTAATAAAATAAAATGCACTTGTCAGGATTATACTTATATTAAAAAATACTTTAACAGATACACAGATACAAGAGGATAAATTCGCTACAATCAACGACCCGTGAGCTGGTCAAACAAAAGTGTCCCTACCTTCGGTTACAATACATTTTATATTAGCCTAGTTCAAATTTCTACAAATCAGGATAAAGAATGCCTAACGAACATTTAGAAAGACCCAATAAGCTTTCACTATTTATTGTTATCCGTTTTAACTGAAGCCGCTGCAATAACCATAAACAAATCAAATTTATTACTAACGGACTTCAAAGGTTTACAGCAAGTGGTAAAACTAACTATAACATTGCCTACGGTCTCTCTTTTATTACGTCCTATGAAATTATCCCTAAAAAATTATAACAATATATAGAGGTTTTATGAGTAAAACAGAATATATTTCAAAACAAACTGTTTCACAGAATTTATTTAGTGTGCAAATTTGTGTACACTCTATAGAAATGGTGGGCAGAACTCATTAGTAACCGGGTCTACCGCTCCCATTGGTTAGTTTTAGGCGCTTCTAAATTAAATTTCATCGGTCAGAGGCAAAGACGCGGGATTTCCTTGGATATATTGACGCACGCACTGTTTCATTCATGTATGTTTTAGGGCCACAGTGGCATTTCATTGTGTCTTATGCACGGTTGATTCGCGATATAAATTAATTATAATATTGTGTTATACGCGGGTTTTTAGTGTTTTTATGCGATCGAAGCGACGAATGCGAGTAGTAGTGGTTCTAAAACCAATAATTCCAATCGTAAGCGACAGAATTTGACAGAAGGAGAACTGAAAATGATCAAAAATGTATACGAAGGAATATTGGAACGGTATTCTGGAATCACTAAAACTGAGGCAGTTGATATATGCGCTTCGTTGACAAAGGTCTGTGTAAATAGTGTGTTTCGTGCAATTACAGATTAGGAAGCCATTGCAAAAAAGAAGAAAACGGAAGCTCGTGGCAGAAAGAAAATTGTGTCGCCGAAAATGTCAAACACGCAATTCGCCGGATTATCCATGGATTCTTTTTTAAAAATGAGATTCCGACACTGAAGATAATTTCACTTGCTATTTCTGACGATCAATCTTTTCCCTAGTTATCTAGGAAAGTTCTTTTGAGAACTATGCACGAGATGAATTTTCGTCATATAAAACGAAATCGGAAAAGTCTTCTTATTGAGAAAAACGAAATTGTTTTATGGCGAAGAAAATATTTGAAAAACAGGCGAGATTTTCGGATGTCAGAAAAATTTATTAATTAGACGAGACTTGGGTAAACGAAAAGCATACCGTTTCAAAAGTATGGCAGGCCTGCAATATTAGGAATCCTGGACTAGGTGCATTATGCACGTAAGAAAAGAGGAACAACGCATGTGGGATCTTGATACAAGAGTGGAAACTTTGGTAGAACCCCTTATAATCCGTCTCGGCGATAGCGCCGATAGCAGTTCCAGTTGTAGTGATAGTGAGAGTGACCGTGAATAATGTGGAATGGTACGATAACCTGATTCTTTAGTTCTGAACAAATTACCAAATAACTCATAGAATCAAAGAATTTCTATCTTTTAAAATTCTATCTTTTGACATGTTCTCTTCATGATTGTACGATTGTAGTTAGTTAAATCACTTTGATCAGAACAAAAGAAAATGGGTATTGATACATTCTAGTGAAAGTTATGTTGTCTTATGTTATTAATAAGGTGTTATTTAATATAATATTCACTTTATTCAATGTAACATAGTGATCATATCAAAGTGACAGTGATATGATAATAATGTGTGCATGTGGTCATATATAGTGCTGAATATTGAATATATAGTGAGTGTTGCAATGTTGATATAGTAGGTATACTTAATTATGTTAAAGTTGTGATATGTGTGATGTGACAGTACGTGACTGGTAATAGCGTAAAATAAAATATGTGTGTTAGTGATGATTGATATAGATAGGTAGTGTTAAAATTGCAGTGAATGTTAGGTATAGTTTTAGCATGGTGCTATATAGATGTCGTTAGATATAATCAGAGGGGCCACTTGTGTGTCGCTTGCTACTCCTACGTCGAATCCCTGCATACGGCAAAATTCTACAAAATCTGTTTTGATTACCGCTCTTTGGCTGGGTAAGCATTAACTGTTTTAATCTCGGTTTTAATTAACTACAAATCGTCCTGAACTATAAAGTTTTTTTAAACTAAATATTACTAACTTAATTTACTTATAATTAATGTAAGTAATACTATATTAGTGTTTTATGAATAATACTAAAAATTATTAGTTTATGAATGAACTTGATAAATAAATTGTATAGAGTATACATATCACACATTTTTAGAACCATCTAATAACATTATTTTTCTTAAGATAATAAAAAAACCATCACAAGTACACTTAAAATAATGTTAATAACTTGGACATTTTATTTCATCTTTTTAATTCTGCCCCCTCTAAAATGATACGCCTATGAAATTTCATTCCCCTCGCCCTTCATATCCCTGAGCCCTGAGCCCTGAGCTATATATATATATATATATATATATATATATATATATATATATATATATATATATATATATATATATATATATATATATATATATATATATATATAATATATATATATATATATATATACATATATATATATATATATATATATATATATATATATATATATATATATATATATATATATATATATATATATATATATATATATATATATATATATATATATATATATATATATATATATATATATATATATATATATATATATATATATATATATATATATATATATATATATATATATATATATATATATATATATATATATATATATATATATATATATATATATATATATATATATATATATATATATATATATATATATATATATATATATATATATATATATATATATATATATATATATATATATATATATATATATATATATATATATATATATATATATATATATATATATATATATATATATATATATATATATATATATATATATATATATATATATATATATATATATATATATATATATATATATATATATATATATATATATATATATATATATATATATATATATATATATATATATATATATATATATATATATATATATATATATATATATATATATATAGGGTTGACTGGTCCATAGAGGGACAATTTTTTTTTAAAGAATATTGCGCGTCTTGGAAAATACTTTTACTCATGAACACGTATACAGACATAGGTAGGCGTGTATGTAAACTAACTAATAGTAATTAAAACTGATCCTTAAGGTATTTTAAATTATATTTATTACATCCCACTATATACCACTTATTCCACTATGAACCGCTGTATGGTTCATAGTGGGACTCATCATGGTCTATACTGGGATTTTAAGCAAAACACTTTTTTAATCAATCTTAAATGATGAGAAATCTATAGAAAACCCAAATTGGCGAGCAGCTCGTGTGGTACTTCCAGAAATGTGAGGAGGGGGCAGCTTTAAAACAATATCTTCTGCTAGTAAGGTATTCTCTTCGCGCTTATCAGGGAAGATGTTGCATTCTTTGCCACTTATCTTTACAACCTGACCAACATAATGTTTAACAGACTTTTTTGTCATGTATCTTGCTATAACATAATCCTCCTCGTGAATGGACGAATCTTGAAATTCTGTAGTGAAACTTTCTAAATCGCTGGAATCGTTGCAAATCTCTTCACTAACATCACTATTAGAACTACTCTCATCACTAAAGACTTTACGTTTAACTATTTTAGCTTTCTGCTTTCGTTCTTCTGCGGCCCTTTGTCGTTTTTCTATAATAGCTTTTTCCTTCATTCTTTCCTTATATTCTTCCTCTATGCCTTCTTTTATGGGCGTAACTGTTAATATCGATGACTCTAGCTTCTTTTTTACTTTTTTAAGTTTCTCCTAGGAGCAGCTTTAACATATGGTCTTATTTCGTGTGGGGTTATAATATGAGATGGACCAGGAATTGGACTGACATGTTGAGGTTCTTCTAGAACTTTACTGTCGTCTATATTCTGAACATCTCCAATAACCTCACCTTCATCACCATTATCTTCATTTTCCTTAGGTCTTTCAGTAACATAAGATGACATAAAATCACTCTCCGAAAATATTTGTGAATTCAGAGGTGCTATGCCTGTTATGCAAATCCTTTAGAAATGTTTACAGGCGTAAATGCTTTAGGAAAGGCGATACCAACAGCACTACAAACGTCGTAAATTGTCATCGGCACACCAGGATGGTTAACATCCAGTCATCAACGGCTTGATTATAATAGCTTTTAAATGGAAAGAAACAAGTCACGTCCAACGGTTGCATTCTGTGACTGCAGTGGGGCGGCAATGTTAACAGAATAAGACCATTATCTTTGCACATATTTAACACACGGATATCGTAGCGGCTTTCGTGATTGTCCAGAAGTAAAAGAACTTGATGCTCCTTACTACAACGCACGTGTTTGATGAAGTGTTCTATATATTTTGTAAAATTTTCACCCGTCATCCAGCCGGAGGGATTGGCTGCACCGTCTGATCCTGGAGCAGCTCCAGTGAGCATAAAAGGCTTAAATATGTTCCTTGTAAATATATAGAAAGGCGGTACAAACGTTCCATTAGCACATATTGTGCAGCACATTGTTACTAATACCCCACGTTCAGCACTTGTCACTTTTCCGACTTGCTTTTGTTTAATATTAGCCAGTATCTTTCCCGGTTTATGCACATTGGTAACACCTGTCTCGTCACAATTGAATATTTGATTTGACTGGATATTATATTTTGTTATTACATTTCTCAAATTATTAAAAAATGTGGAGACATTATTCTTGTTGAAGCTGGTAGCCCTGCTAAGGCTCGTTGCCTCTGGTTTGCGAAGGGTTAATTTAGAGTGTCGTTTTCTGAAATTATTTACCCAGTCCACTCCAGCTCGTTTCCTTTCGTGCCAAGATTGAGGCACAATTTTATTATTAGCTAAGGCATAATTAAAAACTAACTCGGGTGTTTAATAATGTTAAGCCATAGCACATTTCACATGCTTCAATTAGATACTTGCTTAAAAGCTCCTCCTCTTCACTTGTAAATATTGACCTGAAACCATGGCTTCGTCCGAATTGGAAATTATTTGTAACCTCATGATTATTTTCAACAGCTAATCGAAACTTTTTGACTTTACGATGTAAAGCTGATTTGCTAACACCGTTCTTTTTAGCCGCACTTATTAAAGCCATTTGATTTGTAACAACATCTTCTACAGCAGCACGCATAGACTTTTCATAAGTTTCATGAATATCTTTGCTTTTTTGAAAAATCGATGATAGCTGTGGTCTTGAATGTCTCGGCATATTCAATTCTGTAAAGAATTGCAATTTGTTAATACATGTATTTTCCCACTATGGACCACCATGCATTAAAATAAAATTGAACACTATTTGATGAAAGTGGTAGCCCTAAGCATACGTAGAGGTAATCAACATTGAGGTTATATATGTTTAAGACATCCATACCAAATTCTTGACAAAAAAAGTAAATTTCAACAAATTATTGAAAAAAATCTGTACATGCCATATATATATATATATATATATATATATATATATATATATATATATATATATATATATATATATATATATATATATATATATATATATATATATATATATATATACATATATATATATATATATATATATATATATATAAAATATATATATATATATATATATATATATATATATATATATATATATATATATATATATATATATATATATATATATATATATATATATATATATATATATATACTGTATCCAACGAGAGAATGGACTTGCACTCGAGCGAAAATTCGTCTGTTTTGGTCAGATCTCCGCCCCTTAGAACATTAGTTCAACGCCCTCAACGTCTTAATTGGCTCAGCAGGTAGCCAGGGCCGGCGCCTGGGTCCGATACCTACCTGGTACCTAATTATATAAAGTATCTACTACTGCCTACCTATTCACAGTTTGTATTTGTAGTCTCGCAAGTACGGTTATTTGTGTTGTTTACGGTTGTGAAATAAGTTTTAAATCTATTATAAGAATGGCAGCAGCCAGAGACGAGATAAATCCACCATTATCGCCAATTAAGAAGAATAAAAGAGGCGAGGTAAAGAAATATAATAATAAATATGTTTTATTTAATACGCATATTATTCACCACCAGTAACCGTGGTCAATGATTTATTTTTGTTTTTAATTTTAGGTCGTGCATCAAAGTCAAAAAATAATTATAATAAATTTATATAAGAAATTAAAGGAAGACAATCCGCAAATGTCGTACGAAGAGACAGTTCTAACACTAACCAAACAAACGGGCATTGGAAAAACTATAATGAAAAAAATTTTAGCAGAACATCTAGAACTATTTTTTCTGGGATTCCGAAAGAAGAAAAATATTTAATTAAGGCGTTGCTAATATGAATAGCTGTTTTTCCATTAACATGAATAGCTTGTGCGAATTTAGTGAATGCATCTACTAATGTTAAGTAATTTTCTTGGTTATATGTAAATATATCTATATGAACTATCTGGAAGGGTTTTGAGGCAGTTTCTGTTAACATAAGGGGTGTGTATGGTTTCTTTCTAGCATATTTTGTTCGTTGACAAATATTACATGAATTTATAAAATTTGTTATAGTTGTTGTCATATTTATCCAATAATAATTTCTTTTTAATGATTCTAAAGTTTCTATAATTCCTCTATGATTAGGTTTTCCTTCGTGGTAGTTTTTGACTAAAAGTATTTGTTCTTCTTTATCGGTTACAGGATTTACTCTTTTTGTGCATCTAATTAATCTAGGTCCCTTTTCTGAGAAATGTTCTAAATATACTTTATTAAAACTTTTATACAAAAGATCTGTATGGAAATGCATACAATATACTTTTTCTGAAACAGTATAGTATTTTAAAAATTCTAAAATTAATTCTTCATTATCTTTTTCGGGGATCTTTACTGTTAATATTCTATGATGTTCATAGCGTTCTAATCTAATATTTGTTTTAGGGTACGGTTGTGGTAAAACTAAAATCTGATTTACTTTATTATTTATTATTTCGTCTA
>CAXKVY010015277.1:0-18490 GCA_964058915.1 Tetropium fuscum
TCGGTGCAACTGAAATTATAATGCATATTCAACACAGTTGAAATTATAACCTAAATTTGAATTTATCATGTATATATTATATATTGTATTATTTAATTTATTTTATTTATCGTACTAAAACAAGTAGTTCAAAAGTGGGAATTCGACGATCCTATTGATAGCTAATTAACTAAAATGCATGCGGCAAAGACTTACTATAGTACTTTCATAAAAAGTCGACTCTGTAAAAACTTTGTAAAAGCTGTACAATATATAGATTTTTTATTTTAATTTTTTTAATATTGGGAAATATAAAAATCATTGGCCCTCTATATAGCCAAAGATGGCTATATAGAGAATATATTTTCTTCCTGTTTCTGCCAATTAGGCCAACTGACCGTTTTTTTCACTACTTTTTACTGCCCCAATAAAGTACCTATCATAAAACATTTTCAGGTGTCATATACATCGACGTGAGCAAAAATAATTCACCCAGAATTATATTAAACGGACATATCTATGGTATAAACAGGAGATATCAGAACAAGACTTTTTGGCTTTGCAAGTTTTACTCCAAGAGCAACTGCAACGCCAGGCTGATAACTTTTGGAAATAAGGCGAAAATAACTCGGCATCATAATCATGATCCTGACACTACTCAGAATAGTGTGTTAAATTTGAAACAGAAAGTTGTTACCATAATTGATTGTACTAAGAAAATGAAAAAATAAAGCTGGTATAAATGTTTTTATTTTTATTTTTTCTCATACAATGTTATAATTCCTTTACTGAATAAATCAATAAATTATTTATGTTTATTTTAAAGTAATCATTTAAATACCAGGTAACCACGGATCATGGTAAACGCCCGCCATTTATAATATACGTCCAAAAAGACCCATTTTGACCCATCCGATTTTTTTTCGACTTCCGATTTCGACGCAAGTGACCTCAAGTTTGGAATTCTAAATGAAACAACCTGTATATTATTGCATATTTGGAATACTGAGAAAAATTGTTCAGAAAATAAATGTTAACTTTGTATTTTATATATACATCATTGTTTTATAGTTTCATGTTTATAAACATCAGCTTTTACTTAATACACTTTCTGATAAATATATCATTAGATCATATTTTTTGTAGGATGTGCAATAAATTGTGATAAAAAGCAGGAATATATAACAAAGATAATGGAAATGGAAGTAGCAGTTCAGCAGAATATAATGCAGGCAATACAACAACTAGAAGAAGTGACAGCAGAGCCTGGTCGATCAGACTTAAGTCTCCTGATTTTAGATGGTGATGCGCGTGTAGAGAAGCTTGTTGGTAACTTGGAAGCAGCTAATAAAGCTAGGGAAGCTCTGACACTTCAAGTGCAAAATATGGAGCATCAAATTCAGACGTTCACTGAAGATAAACAAGGCTTAATTGCCAGAAATCAGAGTCTGTTAGAAAAGGTAGCCCGTAATCCTCCAGAAAATGCTAGGATGCAACTGGAACTGCTAAATGAAGAGTTATTCAAAGTCGAGGTCATAAGAGATGATTTTAAAGCTAAATTAATGGAGCAAGAAAAATCATCTTATCAACAAAAAATTGCCGAATTACAAATAGGCGCTAATGATTCGGCACGATTAAAATATGAAGTAGATGCACTTACGAAGTCAGCCGGTAAAGTTGTAGACTTGGATTTAGCCTTAGCGTCATATAAGAAACGTTTGGAAAATTACCAGGATATAAAGCGTAGTTTACAGAAACTGGAAGATAAAAACATGGAGTATTTACAAAAAAATCTGGAACTAGATACCGCTCTAGATGCCTGCTTTGCAGGAGACCACCTTTATTAGGCATTTCTGGTGTCTTATGGATAGTATCAAATGTCAATTATCTCTGGCCTACATTAACCTAAGGGATACTATTAAAATCGAGTTGAGAATTTTATTTTATCTGAAATATCAAAACGTTTACAAATAGAGAGACGTTGCAATTTTCTAATTTCGCTGCATGAGTGCCACGTTTTTAAAGTTAAACAAAATTGCAGTTACATGAATCCACCTAACTTGTTTGTATTTTAGGGATAATATATTTCAACAAGTCGAAGAACAAGAGGTCAGCCAATATAATATTGAATGGGAACGCGTATGCCATAAACAGCAAGCAACAAGACAAAACGGAATGGATATGTACTTCATATCGTAAAACAAGGTGCAAAGCCAGGGTGACCACCATGAAAAACATTGCTAAAATTAAGGACCTCCACAATCATAACCCAAATTATCTACAATACGACCTAAGTACCTTACCATACCAAGTAGTTACTATTGTTAAGAAATATTAGATAGATGTATCTGGTATTTCGTATTGTTTTATCTTCTGAAATATATTTCTGATAAAATACTAGTTTACTTATTATTGATATTCAGGTCTTCGCACGCATGTTCGCTCTAAGAGACCATACATAGGTTTATTTAAAGAACCTGAAAATAATTCCTAGACATTTAGTAAATATGGAACCGTTTCTATTATATGACTGAGACCATTTAATTCGAGTCTAGGATTCCAGTGTTGCGGATTTGGAAAACTTTGAGACAATGAATAAACGTAAACGTCAACCCAAATGCGCAATCTAGGTTTGAAGGAAATATCCAATCTAGAATATAAGACACCGAGTTCACCTTCTCTACACGTTCTTCGTTTGGTTTAGTTAAATCAATAGAATTAACTACTGAGAGGATACGCTGTTCAGTAACTAAGTGTTTAAACTCATTAACCAAACTTATTTTTTCATGGTTCTACAATCTCTTTTAAACAGTTGGACCAGTGTTATTTCATATTATTTATAACGCACTATTATTTCACCACCAGAAATTAAAAAACGTGGCCCATCAGTTTGGCTCCCTATGTGTTTATGGAATTTTTTTGATATTTTTGAGATTAGCCGGAACAAACAGACAGACAAAACTTTGAATAATTGGTCTTTTGTTATAAACCGTATATGCTTATGTTATTTTGACATTAAAAACAGACACTTTTAATTTTTTTTTATTTGTATAGATTTGGTTCACAATTTCTTTTGCGCGCAACCCTACCTCTTTTCCTAGAATAAAAGTAGCCTAGGTTTCTCGTCACATCAGCTATCTGCCAGTGAAAGTACACTCAAAATCGGTCCAGCCGTTTCGAAAATCTGATTTTATCCACAATTTCATGGATTTTATTTTTTTGCGCTGAAACCAAATTATTTTTCTAAAATAAAAGTAGTCTAAGTTACTCCTTATAACATCCGCTATCTGCCAGTGAAAGTCCCGTCAAAATCGGTCCGGCCGTTTCGTAGAATGGCCGGAACAAACAGACAGAGAGAGAAAAAATTAAAATAATTTTTTTTGTTATAAGTACCCTATATACTACCATATGCATTTAGTAAAAAGACGTTATTTTGACATTACAAACAGACACTTCAATTTTATTTACATGTATTGTTAATAATAATACAGGGTGATTCAAGGAGTGTGCCAAAGATACTAACATGTTGGATCAAATTTAACTTTGGTAGCAAAAATTTAAATTATCAGATTCAAAATACCTTTAACAAAATATGAGTCGTATAACTAAAAAGTGTTGCGATGATTAGGCTGTAGTGTATAATTAGGGGAGTCTGTAAGTCGCAAGAGTATGAAAACGATGGCGTAGGGCAAATTTCTTTTTCGGCTTGCGTTTATCCCCTATTGGCCAAAAACCACCCCCCAAAATAAGAATTCCCGATTCGCTCTTATCGGCAAAAATTGCATCTATCTGCCCCGTTTTCGCAGATGGCCAACACTGTGCAATTATCCCCAACTCCCCCCCCCCCATCTCTGTGCACCCCCAACTACCCTCAAAGGGGGTTGAAAAAACACTTTTGATAAACTCAACGAAATCCACCGTTTTCGCAGATACTGAACACGCTAGTCGGCATTTCCCTTTTTGTGGAAAGCATCCCCACCTCCCAAATCGACAGAACAACCCCCCACGAGGGTGAACATGGAAGATATGTATGAAATCAGCCAAGTCAACGTAATCCCCCGTTTTCGAGGATGCTGAGCACGGTCGTCGATATTTCCCTTCTGTGGAAGGCATCTCCACCCCCCAAATCGACAGAACAACCCCCCACGAGGGTGAAAATGACCGATTTTTTTTAGAACTTGGTAAATTGTGCAAATTGTTGTGCTACAAGATGATTCGCCGAAAATATGTAGGAAAGAAGTACGTAATAGGGGTGGTTTCATTTTTATTACTCAAAGAATTCTTGATTAATTTGAAGACAGTATATATTAAAAAATAAATAGGTATGGACAATGGACATACAATAAAAATTAATAAATTGAACAAATCTTGTTACACTATCATTATAAGTCAGTTATATAAAAAAAAATTGAGGGGCTGACCATCGCGTTCAGCCTCTCGAAAAACGGCGGAACCGATTGTTTTACTCCGTCCGATTTTTACTCCGTTTACTTCTTGTTTTACTCCGTTCACCCTCGTGGGAGGTGGTTTTGTCGATTTTGGGGGTGGGGATGCCTTCCACAAAAGGGAAATGTGGGCTACCGTGTTCAGCATCCTCGAAAGCGGGGGATTACGTTAAGATAATCAAAAATATTTTTTCAACCCCCTTTGAGGGTAGTTGGGGGTGCGAAGGGGTGAGGGGTCGGGGATAGTTGCACGGTGTTGGCCATCCGGGAAAATGGGGCATAGATGCAATTTTTGCCGATAAAAGAGCGAATCGGGAATTCTTATTTTGGGGGTGGTTTTTGGCCAATAGGGGGTAAACGCAAGCCGAAAAAGAAATTTGCCCTACGCCATCATACTCAGCGACCTCGAACACAGGAGGGGAGGCGGTCTGCTCCTGGGGCAAAACGTTTGCTAAAATGACTGTTTTTTCCGACTCATAGACTCCACTAAATGTGGTCTGTGTATTTTTGCCCTTCGCTCTGCACGAGATATTTCAGGATATGTTTTGGTGTATCGATGTGTAATATTTTTTTGAATTTTACAAAAAAAAATATTTTATCTATAATACTTTATTGTATTTTAGCCATAATATATTTTCAACAATCGAAGTCTAAACGATCTGCTTACATTATATTCAATGGAAACTCTTATGGTATTAATAAAAAAGAGAAAGATAAGACCGTGTGGATATGTACTTCATATCGGAAAACTAAATGCAAAGCTAAGGTTACCACCATGAAAAATTTTGCGAGGCCCAGGAACTTACATAATCACGAACCCAATGCTATGACTTACGATTTGTGTTCTTTTCCTCATCAAATTGTTAATATCTTTGAGAAATAAAATATGTTCTTACCGTCATCTCATTACCATTACTATAATACTATTCCATTACCATTACCATAATACTTTTCCATTACCATTCATATCATATTATAACCATGAATAATAGTATGAACAATCATCCCTTCATACTATCATTAATTCCTTAATCATAATATAAATCCTTCTTCATTTATATTTTTTGTATATCTGTCACCATATTCCATAATTATATATGTTCGCTAAATTGAATATAATACGGCTATAAGTATTAATTGAATATATTATACAAATACATAGAGCAACTAAATATTTTTGATCTTACTTTTTTTACGGAATAAAATTCTAGTATTCTGGAACCAACGATTTTGATCTGAATAATAATATCTGCTGTCGTATTATTTGCAAATAGTAACCATTCAGTACAGAAATTATGAAACTTGGAAAACCTTGAGTTGGGTCTTAGGGATACGCTGTCGAAAAAATATTTCCCAGCCAGTGGGGCTCCAACCACAGGTACTATAGGTAGTCGAATTGAATAACAAATGCGCTATACCCATCTACATTTATTTATCTCCGTGTTATTGAGTATATCAGATTTCTTTCAGCGTTATATATCAAAACATCGAGCACAATTTAAATTGCTTGCACTTCAACAAATCCACCATGTTCATGTTTTCTATTGCAGACGGTATATAATCATCAGGTACGTAAAATATAAATCTAAACAAAAATATGAGTGATCATGAGTACACTATAGCAAGAAGCTTCCCCATTCGAGAGAACGGACACGTGCACCAGCTATCGGAAGCACATAACCAAGACGAAAAGTAACCGCAGATATTCACTGTGGATATGCAACAAAATATTAATGATATTTCGTCACAATTTTTATATATAATGTATTTTTATTAAATTTCGTATTTTCCCACATTGTTTGGACAGGTGATCTTCTGGATACACCACGCCTGAATACGTTACTAAATAATTTTTGTTTTAGGTGTAAATATGACCAGCCAATGGAATATGTTTAATTTGGATAATCCACAGTATGTAGATGAACTGCTCAGAATGTTAGAGGATGATGGAGAATACGACATTGAGGATATCGGCGACGTAAGTGATACTGACGAGCATGACCAGGTAGAAATACAGGAGCATGATTCAGAGACTGAGCAAGAGGATGACTCAGAGGATGAAGCAGAGGAAGAAATAGAACTTGATAGAAATAATGAATATTTTATGGGGAAAGATAAAACGACAAAGTGGTATCATAACCCAAAATCAAATAAAGTTCCCACTAAAGCAAAAAACTTTATACCAGGCGTAATAGGGAATGCAAGGAATGCTTTAACACCCCTTGATTGTTGGAGTTGTCTCTTTTCAAATGACATTATGGAAACAATAGTTAAGTGTACAAATGAATATATTGCATCTGTAAAAGACAATTTCGGGCGAGAAAGGGATGCCAAACCTATAGATTTAATAGAATTGAAGGCTTTTATAGGGCTTCTTTTCTTAGCAGGGACCTATAAGAGCAACAGACAGAGTTTGGAAGAGCTTTGGGGGACAAACGGTGACGGTGTCGAAAAATTTGGTTTGGCCATGAACATTAAAAGGTTTAAATTTATAAATCGATGTCTTAGATTTGATGATTGGAGGACAAGAAAAGAAAGAATAAAAGAAGACCGGCTGGCAGCTGTGCGGGGCATTTTTACGAAGTTTGTTCGAAATTGCCAAAACAGTTACTGCTTAGGTGATAATGTTACTATAGATGAGAAACTGGAAGCTTTCCGTGGGCGATGCTGCTTTCGCCAATATATACCTTCGAAATCAGCAAAATACGGTTTGAAGATGTTCGCCCTTGTGGATGCCAAGCTGTGCTACTTATACAATTTAGAAATTTATGCTGGAAGGCAACCTGATGGTCCATTTAACTTAAGCAATAAACCCGCAGATATTGTTAGAAGGATGACACATCCCATACGAGGCTCAGGGCGGAACCTAACAGCGGATAATTGGTTCACCGATTTCAGCCTAATTGAAGAGCTGCACCAAGACAGAATTACGTTTGTCGGCACTGTAAAGAAAAGCAGAATGCAGTTACCGCCTGAATTTGTTTCATCAGTTGGAAGAAATGAGTATTCCAGCAAATTTGGGTTCAACAATTCTACAGCTCTAGTCTCGTATGTTCCCAAAAAGGGAAAGACAGTTATACTAGTTTCCACCTTACATAATGACACATCTGTAGATCCAGAAACCGGTGACAAAGCGATACCATCTATTATAACGTTCTACAATGAAACTAAAGGTGGTGTAGACAACGCTGATAAAATGTGTGCCTCCTTCAGTGTAGCTAGGAACACAAATCGTTGGCCCATGGTGATATTTTTTGCAATGCTAAATATCAGTAGTATTAATTCGCAAATAATTTATTTTGGAAATAGCTACAAAAAGATGCGCAGGCGATTATTTATAAAGCAGTTATCTCATGAACTTTTGTTAGAAGAACTAACTAGAAGAAGCCAAAAACAGAGTGGCATATCTTTTGCTCTGCAGGAAAGACTGAAACGATTCAGACCAGAGATTAAGGAAGAAAGGCTGCAGCAAGAAGAAGAAATACCTCAGAAGAAGCGTAGATGTTCCCCATGCACCTCAGAATCTGGTATACGACGCCTTTCCAAACATCAGTGCAAGAAATGTAAAATAGCACTTTGCTTGCAACACGCTAATTATGTATGCAATTCCTGTTTGGATCACTAACCCTGATGAGCAGTGTGAATAATATTTTATACCAAATTTAATTACCTTATGTTTATATGTACTACATTTAGTGGAGTCTCTATGTCGGGCGAACACCCATGGTTTTTCCCATAGGACAAGACCACCCCCCCTCCTCCCGTTTTCGAGGGCGCTGAAGACGATGGCGAAGGCCATATAGCCAAATTTCTCTATCGGCTTGCGTTCACCCTCTATTGACCAAGAACCGCTCCTATATTGCAATTTTTAATGAGCGGCTTGTTTTTTAAGAAAAAAATGCGACACGACGGATTTCCCGGAGCCATTTGCACGCCCCAATTCGACAAGACAACTCTCCACGGGGTACAAATATGTCCCTGATGTTGGCCATCTGCAAATGCGGGGGAGGGGGGCATTTTTGCCCTTAAAAACAAGCCGTTCATTAAAAATTTCAATATAGGGGTGGTTTTTGGCCAATAGGGGCTGCTTGCAAGCCGATAGAGAAATTTGCCCTACGCCGTCGTCTTCAGCGCTCTCGAAAACGGGGAGGAGTGGTATTGTCCTATGGCAAAACCCATGGGATTTTGACGGTTTTTTCCGACTTACATTAAAATGTTTTACACAAAATATTTAGGGTTTTTTTTGCATAAAATTCACAGAATTCATCTGCGAGTTTTATAATTTGCTAAAATAAAAAATGGTTTTGGAAAATGTATTGTTTAATAAATTATTAAATTTGGCAACATATTAAGAGCTCAAGAGCGTTTAGGTCCTAATTTATGCAATGTAAATAAAAGGGTGAAGAAATTTCATATGTTTGGGCGCAGTGTATCTGACCGAATCACTTTTCAGATATTCCTATTGCATCTCTTCTTCGACAGGAACAATATCAATATATGGAAGTTGACTGTCGCCAGGGAATGATTAAATATTTAAGTATTGTTCAATGGTTTCTACTTGTACTAATTTTACTTTATTTTAGGTATAATGTATTTTCAAGAATCTAAGACTAAAAGATCCACTTACATTGTTATCAATGGGAACTCTTTTGCAATAAACGGAAAACAGAAAGATAGGACCGTGTGGATCTGCACTTCGTATCGTAAAACTAAATGCAGAGCTAGAGTTACCACGCTGAAATATTTAGCGATACTTACGGACCTGCATAATCATCAACCGAACGCTATAAATGAGGATTTAAGTTCTTTGCCTCATCAAATGGTTAATATTTTTCAGAAATGTAAAACTGAAAAAAAAATTAATTGACGATCATCCTTTAATACTAATTTACTGGTTTTATAATGATTAATAAAAATATGTTGACACGTCTACATTATTTATTGGCATCTTTTTTATTTAATAAAAGGTGTCAGATTTTAAGACATGTTGACTTGGGTTACTGATAGTACTTCAGAATCATTAATTTACTTGTAAGTTTTTAACCATATTTGGTACTATCACTGTTCAAAGAGCTACCAGAGACAAGTTTTGAGAACAAGAACAGATTTTGAGGATGGTTTTTTAACTTCAACGTGTGTAAAAAAAACGAGATATCTACAACGTTGAAATAATCGACTTAACGCCAAACTGTCGGTGAAGATGGTACCAAAAGTTGTATTTTCCGATACGTGTCATTGCCATTAATATGACAATCATTAATATGTCATTGAATAATATACTGGGTATCTAGAAGTAAAAGCAATACATTCCCGGATTATGATGTAAATGGTTGGCATTGAACAAGCATTGAAGTTGGGAAATGTGCTTTTATTACGTGGTACACATAGTATTTTTTTCTGAAATCGCAATCAGTAATATATATTTAGGAATTTTTATTAATGCATAACATTTTTTCATTGCAATATACACTGCTGAGCAATAGGTTGGAATAATTCAAAATTTTAAAATAATTTTGGATGCACATATCTTCTGAATAATATGGAATATCAAAATACGATTTTAAGGACGTTTTTGGAAATTTAATTGGTATTAAATCGCCTAAATATCACGTTTCTATCGCGCTCAAAAAAGGAATATACGAGGTGTAAACTAAACCCCTACAAAAAATCAAAACTTCATTCTTTCCGAGAATTTAGGAAAACCAATATCGAGATATAATTTTTTTATCAAGGTACTATGGACCAATAAAAAAAACTAACTTGGCCGTGTTTTGATATCTCGCTTATTTTCGAATATACGGGGTTTTTATTGAAATTATCTCTTACTGTTTAAAAACAAAGTAAATAATGGATTTTTTTCTTATTTTCAAGTAAACTTGCCATGCCTCTAACTGTCTCAGTAGCTAGAATGGGGTATTTTCGCACTTTTTTTTAACAATGGGAGCGAAAGTAAATGGAAAAAGAAGATACCCATATTTTTTATTTTTTTGTTTAGTTCTAAAACAAGCTGTAAAAAAAATTAATCAAATCATATGACGTCACTAAGCGCAAATACAAATAGTGCGGCAAATGCAGTGATTTTTAGGGTATTCCGTCTGTAAGTTGGCGGCAGCGACGCCCCACTGCTGCCTGTCGGCCATTGCTGTTGATCTTAGTATTTATATATACATATATAACATATATATCTAGTGATTTCTCTACTTCCGCTTAGTGACGTCATAGAACTTCAAGCTGCAATTAAACACTTATTTCTGAATATTACACTTTATTTTTTTTGTCAAAAATTAAGGAAAAAAAATGTACTTGTTGAATATGCAATTGCCCATTTTTGTTTCGATCAAGCGAAAATACCCCAATGTCATTTCATATACAGTGTGCCTGGAAAAACATCTAATAAGCATGTGTCACAAAAATTCTGTAAATTTAAATTAGATGTGTGCAATACCCTTGCAATAATTAAAATATATCTTTATCTACTCTTATTAGGTTATATGTTCATTAATGAACTGCTTTTTGACAATTAATAGCATCCATAAACAAATAGCGTGAGTTAACTTGTGAGTTATTATAAACCATTTATCGTTGATTGAAGGATTCGCTCGAGCAAATTCTTTTCCGATACGGTGAAATAGAACGGTCAATTATTACTGAGGGGGGGGGAGGTGATTTGACATTTTTGAGTAGTTTAGACGTTTTAAAATTAAGTAAAATAATTGTGCCAAAAATGACGAATTCGGTTAGTGACGATGAACTATTATGTACACCGCCAGAATTAAGGCAAGTAGCGAATGATACAATACCTAATTTATTACCCGAAAAATCCCAGAACAAATATAAAATTGTGTACAAAAATTTTATGGAAGGAGTAGCGGCTAGAACGTCAAATCGTTTACAGAAAATGTACTGCTGGCATATTTTACTGAAATAAGCAATAAATATAAATCATCATATCTCTGGACTTAATGCTCAGAAGTACACTCAATAGGTATAGATAATTATTTAAAATTACATGCGTTTCTTAAACGCTAATCCGAGAAGCATATAGCTAAAAAGGCACAAACATTTTCACCCGTTTTAATAATTTCATTAATGAAGCTCCTGATGACAGATCTGGCAACAAAGGTAATTGTTTTTATATTAATTCGAACATTATTATCGTTTATTGAATTATCTAATTTATTGTAGGTCGCTTTAATAATGGAGTTATGGGTGCTTGTCGTGTTGCAGAGTTGCACTCTATGCAAATTACAGATTTAGAAGATCATGGATCTATTTTTATGGTCAGCGTACCTAATACAAAAACAAAAATCGCTAGAAAATTTGAAATTATTGAAATCTTCGTCCTAGAAAATGTCAATCACAGAGAATTGGCATAAACAAACTTGGAGCAATGGGCAAAGACATTGCCATATTTTTAGAATTACCGGATAGTAATTTATATACCGGGCATTGTTCTCGCCGCTCGTCGGCGAGTTTATTAGTAGACGCTGGAGGGGAGGGGACCGCACTAAAACGCCATGGTGGTTGGCGATCAACTACTGTTGCTGAGGAGTACGTGGACGATTCCCAAAAGAATAAGACAGATACTGCAAATAAAATTTATAGTTCTATCATATCTCAACCAGTTAGTACAGGGTAAGTCTCTTAAGATTGACACCCCCCTTATCTCACCTATCCTTTGCCGATTTAACTCATTCAAAAAAGGAGTGGACGCGGTTTTTGATCAATTTTTATAATCTGATCACGGATATTAAAAATCTCGTAAGATATACAGGGTGGAAAATAAAACATAATTTTTTTAAATGGAACACCCCGTATATTTTTATACCAAAATAATGTCCTTAATTTTCTGAAAAAAAAAAATCTAATTGTTATATAATCGCTCAACCTGTTCGTGAGATATTACTAAAAACTTATCACATTACGGGTGTCAATTATAAAACAAAAAACATATCAAGATACCTCTGGAAACAATGCCATTTATTGAGATAATAAATAAATAATATATAGGTGACAATAACAGTAACGAGTAATAACAATAAACAACATAAGCCTAATAAAAACAAATAAAAGTCAATATTAATACAGTAACACAATAGAGTAACACAATTTTATTTATTTACACGTAACGTAATTAAATATTTTCCACGTAACCACCACCATTTTGAATACACATTTGGCATCGCTTTATAAAATTGCTTCTCACCCTTTGAAATATATCACCATTTTGGTTTTATTCCTCAATTTTTACACGTATGCATTCTTTTAACTCATTCATATTATTAAAAACCCCAGTTTCGTATATATCTTGTTTTATCGTACCCCAGAGAAAAAAATCCGTCAGAGGTGTTAAGTCCGGACTTTTAGCGGGCCAATGTATAACACCGTGCCTTCCTATCCAAATAGGATATTTTCTGTTTAGGAATTCGGTGACGTTCCTTGCAGAGTGTGGTGGTGCTCCTGCTGCCAAATGACAGATCTGTTGTCCACTAAATTAATATTATCTAGATAATTTTCAAATGGATGTTGAAGAATATCCACATAACGTTGTGCATTTAAGGGCCCATTTATAAATACAGGACCTACAATAGCATCCTTGTGGATGCCACACCACACGTTTACAGTTTGGTATCCTTGTTTTTTTATTTTTTTTTTACAATATGTGGATTTTACGCTGCCCAGTAATGTGAATTGTTTCCGTTCAAAATTCCCGCAGTAGAAAAACTGCTTTCGTCAAGCCAAAAGACATGACTTAGAAACTCATCATCTTCCTCTATGCTATCAAGTATGTCTCTGCAGAAGGTTAACCTGTCTTGAAGGTTGTTGTCGTCTAAATATTGATCGGGCAAAATACTATATGGTTTAAAATTATGGCCATGTAATATTTTTATCACACTTCTTTGTGATATATCCAATTCTATTGCTGCGGCATAGGATTGATGATTTGAATTGATGATTTGGATAGATTTTCAGCAAAATATAATAACGCGTTGAGTTCTGTGTCTTCTCCTGTTTTTGTTCTTCGCCTTTCCCATTTCTTGTCTCTCAGAGATTCGGTATTCCTAAACTTTGCATAAATGTTTTTAAAACTATTTTTGGAAGGAGGTAGCCTTTCTCGAAATAACCTAACATACTCCCTCCGAGCAAGAGACTTATTCTTGTTGCACTGAATATAAATTTCAACTAACTTTTTTCGCTCTTCCAATGAATATACCATTTTCAAAATAACTTGATTCCTTACGAACACTACGTATTTTTTACGCTAATATTTAAGAAAGTGAACTACTATCTCACAAAAAACTGGACGACATCTGTCAATAAATAAACAATGCAAATATGCATTGTTTCCAGAGGTATCTTGATGTTCTTATTTTATAATTGACACCCGTAATGTGATAAGTTTTTAGTAATATCTCACGAACAGGTGGAGTGATTATATAACAATTACACATTTTTGGATTCAGAAAATTAAGGACATTATTTTGGTCTAAAAATATACGGGGTGTTTTATTTTCCACCCTGTATATGTTACGAGATTTTTAATATCCGTGCTCAGATTATAAAAATTCATCAAAAACCGTGTCTACTCCTTTTTTGAATGAGTTAAATCGGCAAAGGATAAGTGAGATATCAATCACCATATGTGAGATATCACCAGGGGATACCCCCTTTGGTGAGATATCACCAAAGGGGGGTATCAATCTTAAGAGACTTACCCGGTACATCTACGGCATACGTGCAACAAACACAGAAAGAAACAATAAACTTGCATAATTCAGTTCCACATATTCAATTTGCTAGTTGTTCAAACTTTACAGTTAATTTTATCAACAAATAAACTGAGGAATTTAAATAAAATTTTCTATATCATTGTTATTGTTGAGATTTGTAAATAAAGTATTGTTTCTGTATATTTGTTATTTAGTATTTATTGTTATAATGGTAGATAAAGCATAGTATTCAACTTATGGTAATGGTAATAACTCACTTGATGAATTACAACAGTCGCCTGCGGCTCGACCTGTAAACTTCATCTGCGTGAGTTATTACCTACATTACTGCTCGATGAATAATATACTATTAATTACATAGGTCTTAATTATCTTTTAGGTCTAGCACTTTTGCTTCTATTTTATTTATATTTAGGTACTAAAATGTTTTATTGTATTTTGTTTTTTTAATAAATAAAATTGATTAGAAAAGCAGGGTGGATTAACATTTTTTTAATATTTTGTCCTAAAACTGTTTCTCTAATACACGACAGTCATTGAACAATATATTTTAATGACGTCTCTGTATTATAGACATTGACTTTCTGTATACCATGGTGTATTAACAATGTAAATTATTTGTAACAACAACTCTAATTTATCTGCTTTCCTATTCCTCTCGATTAAGAGTACCATCAGTCTCCATCTCGCATATCAAAACCTGTACCTGTGCCGACTGTCACTTTATTACATACATATTCAACGTTGTATTGAACTGCATATTACATAACTTTTCGTATACTTACATCTTTGTAATTCACGTAGCCGTGCCTTAGATACAAAAATATTGCATAATCCTTAATATTAACAGATTCATGATGGTTAGGATGAAAATTGATTTAATTTAAAAGTGGAAATGAAGAACTTTTGACTCCCGAAGTGGAGTCTGATGGCATTTGAAAACTAAATAAACACAATTATATATAGTAAATATTTGTTTCATATACCTCTAGTTTACATTATTAATTACATCGATGGTTGCAACAGTATTAAGTACCAACTTTTAGAAACTATGCCTACGCAAATACACTTTCAAATTAGATTTAAGTAGTTAAGAATTTTTTTATTAATTCGCATTATTTTGTATGTATAATTTATTTTACTTTTAATCTCACCCTGTTTTTTGTACTAATTCTATTTAATTTTAGGCATAATCTATTTTAAAGAATCGAAGACCAAGCGATCCACATACATCGTATTCAACGGGAATTCTTATGGGATAAACAACAGACACAGAGATAAGACCCTATGGATTTGTACTTCTTATCGCAGGACTAAATGTAGGGCTAGAGTTACGACCATGGAGAATGTAGCGAATCTGACGGACATCCATAATCACGAACCTAACGCTATAAACTACGATTTAAGCACTTTGCCTCATCAAGTTGTCAACATTTTCGAGAAACATAAACCATAGTTGGTTTTGGTTTCTTTTTATGTGTATTACATGTCTTTGATGTATTTCTTAGTTTTGAAACTTAAAAATAAATAAAATAGCAGATATGTTTAGGTATGTAGACATAATATTTAGTTTTTGCCTTATTTCTAGGATATTTTCTTATAGATTTAGTGGTCGCGGCTTACTATGTTCTGTTTCATAAAGTATGTCTTGACTTGTATCTTCAGATACCTACCAACTAATGGATTTTTTTTATTTTTTAATTTTACTGCCGTGTTTACGTTATTTGTGGTATTTACTAATATTCTTTGTTCTTATCTGTAACGTCATGTAAACGTAGATGTAGAAAATAGTTTATAAAATTTTCCTTTTATGTTAAAAATTATATTCAGCGGGGTTATAGAAAACTGTACTCCAACTTAGTTGGATATTTTACATTATTCTTATTTTTGTCTTTTTTTGAAAAGTATTTCATAAAAAAGGTTATTTAGGTATTATTATTAATATTATAGGTATCAGATGGCATCTTAGAACATCTGATGATATATTTTTAAAGTATAAGTGTATGTATACTTACATGTTATTTTTATTGACAGAGAAGTGTTATTGAAAAATAATAATACTAAATAAATAGATAATAATTGAGTTGTGTATATCTTGCGTAATCTGTTCAACAGGCTATTCTTAATTATAGGAAAAAACATGCAATAACAGAAATGAAACTATAGCAACATGTAAATTGCGAAGTACTAAACGAACATAATATATTATAATATACAAGGTTGTCCATAAAAAATTACTATTTTAACATTACTAACTTTTTTTTTGGATTAACAGTTTTATAAAATTTGGTAATAGCGTTACCAAAACTACAAATTTACTGTAAGTATTGCAAAATTGTAGAGGGCGTTACCAGTATCTAAAAAAATTATGGGCCAAAATTTACCTATATTCGTAATGGTGGGGATTATCCCATAATAATAATAATATAATAATATCTCTAGCCCTCATTCTAACCGCAATGGTTAGCCCAGAAGCCAGAGACTTGAGCGGGAGAGGGGGCGGCATATCATTATTTTGCGAGCCGCATGTGCGACCAGGATTGACTTAGGTTGGTAAATTCTAACCACCATTCAGTGCAGGAACGAGGAAACCTGGAAAACCTCATTAGTTAGATCTTGGAGATAAATTATTGAAAATTTATTCCGCACCGGTGCGAGGAATCGATCCACACACGCTACTAGGTGTTCGAGTAGAGAGCTAACTCGACCACCGTCCCCGGTAAATGTATTATTATTCACTACAAGTTCAGTGCTGCATGTATACATTGTGTTATTTGGATTTTCGGTAAATTATTTAGGTTAAAAATTACGAAGGATTTTGAAAAATTCTGCGGGAAACATGTGAGTCTCAAATCAAGGTGATTTTTAATGAAGTAGTCATTGATATGTATATATATATATATATACATATATATATATATATATATATATATATATATATATATATATATATATATATATATATATATATATATATATATATATATATATATATATATATATATATATATATTTATATATATATATATATATATATATATATATATATATATATATATATATATATATATATATATATATATATATATAAATATATATATATATTTATATATATATATATATATATATATATATATATATATATATATATATATATATATATATATATTTATATATATATATATATTTATATATATATATATATATATATATATATATATATATATATATATATATATATTTATATATATATATATATTTATATATATATATATATATATATATATATATATATATATATATATATATATATATATATATATATATATATATATATATATATATATATATATATATATATATATATATATATATATATATATATATATATATATATATATATATATATATATATATATATATATAAAGTTATATACAGTTAATCGAAGTAGTTACACATTTCTGTACTCTAAAAACATTACTTAATGTTATAATTACATTACATTATATAATGTTGTAACTAAAATTCTAACAATTACACGTTCAAAAATGTTATCAATAGAGGACAAAACAGACATGTTATACACAAATAAATACCAGCCAAGTGCGAATCGGACTCGCGCACGAAGGGTTCCGTACCATTATCTATAAAAACGGCAAAAAAATCACGTTTGTTGTATGGGAGCCCCCCTTAAATATTAATTTAATTTTAATGGTAGTATCTCGTACTACCGGCGACTCCGGCATTTATTAGCATGCAGGTCCATGTCCATTTGTTGTGTGGGAGCCCCCTTAAATTTATTTTATTCTGTTTTTAGCTTGTAATAGCGGCAAGAGAAATACATCAACTGTCTTACTATCACGGTTCATGAGATACAGCCTGGTGACACACGGACAGCGGAGTCTTAGTAATAGGGTTAGGTTTTACCCTTCAAGTACGGAACCCTAAAAATGGATTAGATTAGGTGCAGCAGCAATTTGTCGAGAATTTCCAAATTAGCAATGGAAAATATGAGGAGCTTTTTTTCAAATGTAATATGTCCGCCTAACCTACTTTGGAGGAAAACATAAAAATGTTGACGTGCACGTCATCAAAGGAATTTTCCGAATCAAATCAGTTCAAGGCCATACCATATATTATCCAGTGACGTTTCCTTAAATAGGGGTTTATCTAATATATGCAAATAAAATGCACCAAAACGTAATTCGCATGTCTTTGCTTCGTGCAGTAACTGATCACGCGCACGCCAACATTGATGGTATGGACTTTATGTATATATGCATCTATATATGTTTGTTCGGGTCAAATCTTGCAACTGAATTTTAAAGTAGTTA